>JAJOZX010007566.1:197500-218619 GCA_023014485.1 Bathynomus jamesi
TTGCGAAAAATGCTTACACTATAAATAACTCGTTTGAATTCCAAAAAGACCTTCTTGGTGAGAATTTCGATTCAAAAAAGTTTTTGTCAGTTTTGATGTAAAGTCACTTTTCACAAATGTACCTGTATCTGAAAACTATTGCCATTATTTTAGATAGGGTTTTTAGCTCGGTTGATATTTTCATGGTTTTCATTGTCTCATTTTAAGGAACTTTTAGAATTGGTCTTCAAACAATGCTATTTTACTTTCAACAATAAGGTTTACCAACAAATTGATGGTGTAGGGATGGGATCACCCGTTGGACCATTAGCAGCTGATTTTTTTATGACTCATTTAGAAAGTGAAATTTTTAGACAATCTCCCACTCATCTCAAGCCAATTTTCTATCGACACTTCGTTGATGATTCGATAGCTGTCTTTGATAATGCGGTACAAGTGCAACAATTCTTTAACTTCATAAATTCTTTGCACCCCAATATAACGTATACAATGGAAACTGAGAAAAATGGCTCCCTCCCCTTTTTAGATCTTTTAATTTCGAAAAATGGTGATTCTATTACTACATCAGTCTACAGGAAACCCACTTTCACTGGTTTGGGCATGAATTTCTTTAGTTTTACTGATTTCAACTATAAGCTGTCTTGTATTAAAACTCTCCTGTTCAGAGGATATAATTTGACCTCTAGTTTTACCTTACTTAATGATGAATTTAATAATCTAAGATCATACTTTACCAATAATAGTTTTCCTGTTCAATATGTAGATAAACTAATTAGATCCTTCTTAAATAATGTTTATAGCCCTCAACTTCCTTGTATTACAGTGCCGAAGGATATAAAATATTTCTTGGTACCTGAAATGGGTCCTTTGAATAAGGAATTTAAGCTTAAATTTACAAAGTTGTTAAGGAAATTTTTTTATCATACTGATTTCCGCATCATATTTATTAATAAAACGTCTTTAGGTAGCTTTTTCTCAGCGAAGGATCGAACCCCTAACTCGTTGCGTAGCGGTGTTGTATATTTATTTACCTGCCCTAGGTGTCTCCTTGGGAATTACATTGGCAGCACTGTTCGCTCTCTCAGGGCTAGATTTTATTCGCATATGGGAATAAGTGGCTGAACAGGTAAAATTTTAAAAACTAAAGAAGGTTCTAGTATTCGGGAACACAGTATAAAATGTAAAACTGATGTCACTTTAGACAATTTTAAAATTCTTGGTTGTAATACTTGTCCCAACTCACTTAGAATTTTGGAATCGCTTTACATTAAAACTTTGACCCCTACGCTAAATGTTGACTCATCAGCTGTCCCCTTAAATTTCTTATAATCCCTCCTCCTTCCCCAATTCCTTATAATCCCCCCTTCCCCAATCGCCCTCACCATCTTGTGTTTTCTCGTTTTGCCTCTGCTTAAATCAGTTTAGCCTCGGAAATTGCAGTGAAAGGTTAGTTAGTTTCATTATTCCAGTTACTATTGTTAATTTTTCCAGTGTATTAATTTCACATTTACTATATGTATTTAAAAATAGCTTCTTAATTTTATATGTAAATCTGTATAACTTAGAATTTAACCCTCTTTTTTCAGTCGTAAAATTTGCCTTTATGAATAGGTTATAGAAATTTTCTTTGTCTTGTTTTTCATTCAATTATTGATTTTAATTTCACATTGTTATTATACAGCCTGAAGATGAGCGTATTGCTCGAAACATTGCGCATTAAAGAAGACTTTTCATGGCATTTACATTTCTCCTTGTCATTGGATTTCTCCTAAATATTATATATATATACATTAGGGTGGTCCAAATCCATAGGGGGAAATTTCAAAATTGTCTTAGTCTCCACAAGTGTGGTGTTTGTCCATGTAGTCTCCCCATGGTCTGTGCAAAATTGCAGCGTGATTGGTGAATATTTAGAGGTCACCCCACTCTGAATATATATATTATATAATGTACTTTTTCTTCCGTAGGTCCGATGGCTCAAACTCGATCAATTCCAAAAGTTTGGCTTCTAGGGATGGCAACTGGAACTTTATCCACGTCAAGGCTCCCTACATGCCTTGACGCCCTCCTCTTGGGGCAATACCACCACATCAATCAAAAGGAAACCACCTCCGACAGTCTGAACCAGGCATGCCAGAGGGTGATTGAAGTCTGGACCCGAGCGCGGATCCCAACTCAACGGATCGACTCCTGTGTCCGTAAGCTTTCAAAGCTTTTAGACCGCTACAAAACACTCAAGAAGCACAGGACCAGGCAACGTGCCAGCGATAGAATGAATGAAGACATCTTCAAAGCAGACATCCAGGAACTGTTTGACATCGCAACCAGTGATGCCATGAGCACAATCGTCAACGTTGAGGACCGAAATTTCCTGTCCATGCAGCGCAAGGACGTCAATTCTTGCAGCATGGCTGGCATTGATAAGGAAACGACTACACAAGAGGACAGAAAGCGATCCAGAATGGAGAAGGAAGCCAAGGCATGAAGCAACACAGAAAGATTTGGAAGAAGCAGGAGTGTCATCAATTGATCTTTCCTCTTCTTCTTCTTCCCTTTTTTCGCAAGACGACGACGACTATAGACCATCGGTTCCGATTCCTTCTTCGTCTGAAGCTCCAGCACCAAAGCGTCCCAAGAACAAGGTTACGAACATTTTCCAATCTCCAGAAGTCATTGGAGCAATGGATCGCACCAATCTTTCTGACCGGAATGCTGTTTTTGTAACGAGCTGTATTACAGGCCGCGGGGCATGATCTGTCTGGGATGACGTGCTCTCGGAGCTCTATTCATCGCTACAGAGAAAGTGGGTGAGAACAGGCAGCTCGAGAAGACCTAGAATCATTCTCTCTAGAAGACCCTGTCCTTCTCCATTGGGACGGAAAGCTTCTCCCTGGCATTGAAGGGAAGAAGACGAATGTGCATCGGATAGCAATCCTTATAACATTCAATGGACAGGAGAAGCTGCTTGGTGTCCCAAAGATGAAACAAGGAACTGGAGAAGCACAGGCCCAGGCATGCCTTCAAACTATGAAATTATGGAACGTGGAACAGCATGTGAGAGGTCTCGTCTTCGATACCACTGCGTCAAACACGGGTTTACATCACGGAGCCTGTGTCAGGATTGAAGAAGCATTGGGTCACGAGCTAGTTTGGATCGGTTGTCGACATCATATACTTGAAGTCGTACTTGCTGATGTCTTTGCCTCAATATTTGGCTCAACAGGAAGTCCTGAAACAGGCCTTTTTAAGCGATTTCAAAAGGAATGGCCATCTCTCTCCCACGAAGCATTTGTCTCAGCATCGGACAGCTTGTTCGAGAACCCTCAACTCCAAGAGATGAGAAAAGAGATGCTCACTTACTTACCTAACGCTCTTCGGCAAGCCAACCTCGTGATGACTACAAGGAGTTCCTTGAACTATCTTTGCTCTTCCTGGGGGGAAAGACTGGTGGTCAACTCTTTATCCGAGCTCCGGGTCCCATGCACCACGCGAGATGGATGGCGAAGGCGATTTATGCGCTCAAAATCTACCTCTTCACTATCAATTCAAGCTCACAGCACGCGAAGAACGAAACGTGACTCAGCTGGCTTTATTTGTCAGTCTGATTTACGTCAAGTACTGGCATGAAGCGCCAATGGGGACACAAGCTCCTCTCAATGATCTCAAAATGCTGCATCTTCTGGAAAAATATCCACACAGAGGAGCTGCACAAGCGGCGAAGACAGCTCTAAGACGCCACCTGTGGTACTTGTCGGAGCATCTGATTGGACTGGCCTTCTTTGATAATAGGATCGATCCTGATACCAAAAGGAGAATGGTTCAACACCTCCAACATCCCCAAAAGAATGGCTGCCCCCGACGAATCGACATGGCGGAAGCTGGTGTTGAAAATGATGTGGCATCCTTCGTCACGAAAAGGACATTGACCCTCTTTGATGCCTTGAAAGTTGGAGGTAAGGAGGAAGCGCGCCAGTTACTTCAAAAAGATCCATGGGAATGGCCAAATGACAAGAACTACAAGGAACTTAGAGATCGCGCCTTAAAGATGAAAGTCGTCAATGATGCTGCTGAGCGAGGTATTGCTCTCGCACAACGCTACAATGACACTTTGACACGAAATGAGGACCAGAAGCAGTACCTCCTACAACTCGTAGCCACCCACCGAAAACAGATACCAATACCATCCAAGGCGACTCTGATGCAGAAGAAATAATGAAGATACACCCATTATCATGTCCTATTGTCTTACTGTTTTCTTTCATATTCTTTGAGAACGAAAAAAAAATTGTTATTCAGTTGTCTATATATTTTCCCAAATTTTCAAAAAGGGGGCAAGTGGGGCTACCCCTAAATATTAACTGAATAACGTGAAACGTTGCACAAATACTGTCCACACCAAGAGGCATAAAAGCAACCTTGTGGAGAGAACTTAGTCGATGCTTTAACATTTTGGACCACCCTAATATACATATATATATATGTGTGTGTGTGGTGTATATATATATATATATATAATGTGTATATATATATATATATATATAATGTGTATATATATATATATGTATATATATGTATATATAACGTAAAGAACGACGCTTGTATAGGAGATATTCCGCGCAAGACGAGAAAGAGAAAACAACAAATGAAAAAATGAAGTACCACCTGGGAATCGAACCCGGGATCTTCCGATTGCCGGTCAGACGCGATAACCACTACACCATGGACTTCACTCTTCCAAATGCCGTAATACCTCTACATACTCGCAGAAACCAATGCCCCAAGGGGGCACCTCCCGCATGCCGTAACATTATATACATTCAACTGCAAAGAACACGCAGTATAAATAACGTAAAGAACGACGCTTGTATAGGAGATATTCCGCGCAAGACGAGAAAGAGAAAACAACAAATGAAAAAATGAAGTACCACCTGGGAATCGAACCCGGGATCTTCCGATTGCCGGTCAGACGCGATAACCACTACACCATGGACTTCACTCTTCCAAATGCCGTAATACCTCTACATACTCGCAGAAACCAATGCCCCAAGGGGGCACCTCCCGCATGCCGTAACATTATATACATTCAACTGCAAAGAACACGCAGTATAAATAACGTAAAGAACGACGCTTGTATAGGAGATATTCCGCGCAAGACGAGAAAGAGAAAACAACAAATGAAAAAATGAAGTACCACCTGGGAATCGAACCCGGGATCTTCCGATTGCCGGAATATCTCCTATACAAGCGTCGTTCTTTACGTTATTTATACTGCGTGTTCTTTGCAGTTGAATGTATATAATGTTACGGCATGCGGGAGGTGCCCCCTTGGGGCATTGGTTTCTGCGAGTATGTAGAGGTATTACGGCATTTGGAAGAGTGAAGTCCATGGTGTAGTGGTTATCGCGTCTGACCGGCAATCGAAGATCCCGGGTTCGATTCCCAGGTGGTACTTCATTTTTTCATTTGTTGTTTTCTCTTTCTCGTCTTGCGCGGAATATCTCCTATACAAGCGTCGTTCTTTACGTTATTTATACTGCGTGTTCTTTGCAGTTGAATGTATATAATGTTACGGCATGCGGGAGGTGCCCCCTTGGGGCATTGGTTTCTGCGAGTATGTAGAGGTATTACGGCATTTGGAAGAGTGAAGTCCATGGTGTAGTGGTTATCGCGTCTGACCGGCAATCGGAAGATCCCGGGTTCGATTCCCAGGTGGTACTTCATTTTTTCATTTGTTGTTTTCTCTTTCTCGTCTTGCGCGGAATATCTCCTATACAAGCGTCGTTCTTTACGTTATTTATACTGCGTGTTCTTTGCAGTTGAATGTATATAATGTTACGGCATGCGGGAGGTGCCCCCTTGGGGCATTGGTTTCTGCGAGTATGTAGAGGTATTACGGCATTTGGAAGAGTGAAGTCCATGGTGTAGTGGTTATCGCGTCTGACCGGCAATCGGAAGATCCCGGGTTCGATTCCCAGGTGGTACTTCATTTTTTCATTTGTTGTTTTCTCTTTCTCGTCTTGCGCGGAATATCTCCTATACAAGCGTCGTTCTTTACGTTATTTATACTGCGTGTTCTTTGCAGTTGAATGTATATAATGTTACGGCATGCGGGAGGTGCCCCCTTGGGGCATTGGTTTCTGCGAGTATGTAGAGGTATTACGGCATTTGGAAGAGTGAAGTCCATGGTGTAGTGGTTATCGCGTCTGACCGGCAATCGGAAGATCCCGGGTTCGATTCCCAGGTGGTACTTCATTTTTTCATTTGTTGTTTTCTCTTTCTCGTCTTGCGCGGAATATCTCCTATACAAGCGTCGTTCTTTACGTTATTTATACTGCGTGTTCTTTGCAGTTGAATGTATATAATGTTACGGCATGCGGGAGGTGCCCCCTTGGGGCATTGGTTTCTGCGAGTATGTAGAGGTATTACGGCATTTGGAAGAGTGAAGTCCATGGTGTAGTGGTTATCGCGTCTGACCGGCAATCGGAAGATCCCGGGTTCGATTCCCAGGTGGTACTTCATTTTTTCATTTGTTGTTTTCTCTTTCTCGTCTTGCGCGGAATATCTCCTATACAAGCGTCGTTCTTTACGTTATTTATACTGCGTGTTCTTTGCAGTTGAATGTATATAATGTTACAGCATGCGGGAGGTGCCCCCTTGGGGCATTGGTTTCTGCGAGTATGTAGAGGTATTACGGCATTTGGAAGAGTGAAGTCCATGGTGTAGTGGTTATCGCGTCTGACCGGCAATCGGAAGATCCCGGGTTCGATTCCCAGGTGGTACTTCATTTTTTCATTTGTTGTTTTCTCTTTCTCGTCTTGCGCGGATATCTCCTATACAAGCGTCGTTCTTTACGTTATTTATACTGCGTGTTCTTTGCAGTTGAATGTATATGTATATATATGTATGTATATATATGTATATATATGTATATATATATATATGTGTGTGTTATATATATATATATATATATGTGTGTGTATGTATATATATATATATATATATATATATATATATTAGTGTGGACCAAAAAAATGAAGGTTTAAAAATCTTTGTTCCACATGAGTAATGTTATTCCTTTTGCTTACCTTAATCAAATTACAATATTTGAAACCTCTACGTCAAGTTTTAGGGGTCCAGAGAAAATTGCACTTTTCCTTTTAATGCTGAAAAAATTAGTTTTTCCTCATTTTCATAAGTTCTGCTTTATTTTTTGTTGGAAATTCTTTACAATTCTTGAAAACTGTTTTGAGCAGGTATTGTTTGTCCTCTTCTTTAGTTGTCACTGCTTGATTAAATTTTTCAATCAATGCAACACCCCGCTCAGCTGTGTCATTTGTCACTCTCAGGGCACGAACTCTAGCACAGCCTCTTTGGTACTCAGGATCTATTCCCCATGTTGATGCAGAATTTTCAGTGAAGAGAGAATTGAGATGTAGAGCATCAAAAAGAGATTGTCCTTGAAGTAACAAAATCAGAAATCCTTTTTTCTTTAAAAGAAGCTAGGGTTACCTTTGCTTCTAAACGTTTCTGTCCCTTATTTCTTGGAGGCATTTTGATATTATTTCACATTTGCTCCTTTTCTTCAAGGGATATGCTTTTGTCAAAGAAGGAGTATACGATTAGTATGATTTTTGTCCGAGCAAACAGATTCTCGGAAAGGTCAGTCTTTACCTGTGGTGAAACCAGAAACGTTGTGGTGGGATTCGGAGTAACCTAACGGCCGCACCACGAATAAGAATTTTTTCTTCTGTTTAAGAACTCCACGAAACCAGGCTGCTTACCTTGAAGGGTTGTTGGATCCAGGCTCGCTGCCCAGACCTCCGATTCCATGACTGCTGGCTCCTGCCACCAACAGTTTCTTACTTGCCAGAATAGCTTCCTTCTGTTAGTGGTTCACTATCTCCGGCATCCCCTTCCTAACAGAACTTAAAGTTCCCTTGGTCCAATAACGGTCTTCAGCCTCAGACAAATCCAGCCTGACTTTAGTTTCCTCTGTTATGTTCTTTATTTTCTCTTGTCAAATTACCCTCTTAAACTATATTTTTTATTATTTATATTTCTACACATGCGCCAATTGGTTCCCTCCACTTCTCAAAACTCGAGTTTTGACACACACGCCGACACTTTTAAACTTCAGAAGCGTCTTTTACTAAATTTGTTTATTCTTCTTTTCATTTGTTTGTTTGTTTGTTAAAATGTTAACAATTTAGTACTTTATTATTCATTTACTAACAGGGTTTAACAAGCGACTGTCCAACTCTCACTCTTTTTCCCATACTAATTTAATAAAACTGTTTTATTCCTCATTCCTTGTTTACAAGTTTAACATTTCTTTATATAACTTATTGTTTAGTCTTTTCATTCATTAAAATATTAACATTAACATATCTTATAACATTATTTCTTTATTTATTTGTTTGCTAATATTAATAATTTAGTACTTAATGTTTATTATTTATTATCTTAATGCTTAATAGTTTACTACTATCTTTCTAATTTCTTATAACAGTTATCATTCTTATTCATTATTTGTTGGAAAGAGAGAGAACCATTAAAATCCTATCTATAACAAGTATTTCATAAAAAAAATCAAAGAAATTTAATATATAAATAATAATAATCAAGGCCAGGGGGAAAGGGCTGAGAACTAAAAAGGGAAAGGGTTCACCCTCCACAACGTTAATAAGCCTTATAAGTTATTTATAAGTTATAACCAAATTTTTAAAATCCAGATCCATATTTTTTATCAATTTGAATTCGAATTCGGATTCATCGTTTCTTTTCAATTCGGATCAAAATTTTGATTCAGATCCGCGCCCATTTTTCGAATCAAATTTTTTTTCGATTCAGATTTCTCAAAAAATATCGGTTAATTCCGATTATCGATTCGAATCCAATCCGATTTCCCATCTCTGAAATAAACTGATTGGAATTCGAATTTTTTGTCATCTATTATTTTATTTAATTTATTTAATATGACAGTCATCGTCGTAAGTCCGGATGGACGTAAGTCAGGTGGTCGTAACTCGGGGAGTATCTGTATATATAAATATAATATAGGGTGTGGCATAAGTTGGTTTACCAAGCATAAGCATAATGAAATCACTTTGTGAAGACTAATATAATGAGAAAAATTATTTTTATATTTGGCTGCACTGACTTGGCAACACTGATTTTTAGTATGCTGGGTGCAGTATTAAGTTGACTAGCTTGCTGTTTAGTACTGTTGAAATTGCAATCTGTGCAATGTTAATTTTTTTTTTTTAGTCCTTACATGATGAACAGAAAATTAAACACCAAACAACGTGTCTTTGGCCAGAAACCTCAGGACTTCAATCACACAAAGACTTTGATATGCCAAGAGTTTGAAACATTGAATAATAATAAAGAACTGTGCATGCTGTTTGTTGTTCAGTGGTTCAAAGATGCAGTGTGTGTATTCAACGTGATGTAGGACACTGAACAAATTGTCATAAATAATAAATATTATCCTTCACAATGTGATTTCATTTTTCTCAGTAAACTGACTTATGCTGTATATATATATATATATATAATATATATATATATATATATGTATATAAAATATATATTTATTTATTTTTTTAAATGAGTTCAACTGTAGTTTTTTATTTAGTAGAACTTTTGAAAAATGCTTTTGTGATCATTGCTTAATTACAACTAGGATAAAAAATTATGATGATGAACATGTTTGACATTTCTTTGTTTCTTCAGAAATAGGCTAAATTTTCAGTAGTAGTTAAGTATATAGACTTAATTCTAATGTTGCTGGTTGTCTTGAAGCACTGTAATTAAATATTAGCTATGGTACAATATCTAAATTTAAGTTTTCCCTGAAAGAAAATCTGTAATTTTGATTGGTTACTGTGTTTAATGAACCAATTTTTTATCACAAACTTTTTTCAGTACATTTGAAGAACAGTTAAGCGAGGTTATTCCAGTAGTTCATGCATCAATTGCTGGTTGCAGGATTGTTGGAACTCTCGTTGCAGGTAAGCAGCCAAACTAAAATTCAAGTTGTATTAAACTCGAGTTGGTAATTACTCTTATTTCAGATTTTCTCCAGCCTTTGCATTTTCTGCATATTAGATTTTGGGAATGGACCAAAAAATATAATCGGGTCATTCCATGTCAACTTAGCCACAAAGTGGTAATTTTTGCACTCACACCATCTCTGATTTTAATGATATTTGGTATATTAGTGCCATTGCTATATAACTAATGAAGCTAGATAGATTACTGATTTTTGTGTCATTTGAAAGCTCTTAAGTAGCCTTTTCTGCTGCCCTCCATATAAAAAATCTTTAAAATAAAAAAGTTTTCCATAACCTTCACCTTTGACCTTGAATGTACCATCACAATTTTATTAACAAGATTTTATACATACATACTCTCAGGCAGGTGGAACATGTATTGAAAAGTTTGAGTGGCCAGTGAATGGTATAATGATGAAGTTATTTTAACTAATGCTATGTTGAAATTTTTTGTACTGAAATGTCAAATTAATATAATTTCTAGGTACTGTACCTAGTAATATTACATACCTACTTATATCAGTATTAACATTTCATTATTATTGCACAGGACCATATACATATATTCCAATCTGACTCAAAAGCCATATGTTCACACCTGGCTGGATATGCTGATTTGACAGCCACATCTAAAAAATATTAATTGACCAGCTTCCAAGCTGCATCCTGGAAAATTGCCAGTTGCATATAGTCCTTTCTGTTGTTGTTGTTTGGCCAATCAGCCCACCCTGATCGAGCAAGCCAGTGGCACGCAGGTAACTAATTGCCTTCTCTGGAGTGGACCAGAGGTTCAGCGCACTAGTGATGTTGTGTTGTGTTCATTGTTGTGCTAGAGCGGTACAGTCTGTCATAATGTGTTCAATTGTTTGTGGTGTGTCCTGGCAGTCCAGAGTTGTGAAAAACCTGGGTTTTTCACAAAAAAAACAACCCAACTGGGTTTTTGGATTTTTGGTTTTTTGATGGGTTGAAATTTTTTTGAGAAAGGTTCAATAATTATGTAGTGCCTAATATATCTCTTATTTTATTAATTTATTTATCTAATTTACAATATACAGGTACTCCCCGAGTTACAACCACCTGACTTACGACGATGACTGTCGTATTGAATAAATAAAATAATAGATGACGAAAAATTCGAATTCCGATCAGTTTATTTACTACTATTATTTACTATTATTTACTATTATTTACTATTATTTGTATAATTTGTGTGTTTTGTTATTTTACTTTGATTGAACTACGTATATGTTAACGCACATCACTACCATTATGGTTATTTTCGACTTAGGACCATTTCGACTTACGACAGGTTTGTCGGAACGTAACCCCGTCGTAAGTCGGGGAGTACCTGTATATTAAAAAGACATCTTTATTTCACAGAAAGTTCAGATATGAGAGATAATAATGACATAGTAGAATTTTCTCCATTTTAATTTTAGATCTTTCCTTTATTTCTTAACAGCAGATTTCAGCTTTAATTTAGACCTAACTCAAATTTAAAATTTTAAGATGCCAGAGAGTTATAGCTTGAAGGTGGAAGATCTAAAGCTAGCAAATGGGATGAGGTGACTTTATTAAGTGATCAGCCTACTAGAGTACTATGCAATTATTGCAAAGAAAGTATCACTCAAAAAATTGAGAGTGAAACATCATCTAGAGAAATGCAGTAAAAGAAAAGTGGAATGTTTTGAAAATGAGGCAAGAGGTATGTTGAGATTCGAATTTGGAGCATCAGTTGAAACTGATTCACTTCCTCCAACTTTGGCTTCTGGCAAAGATGATCCAAAGATTATAAGTGAAAATGTGCCTGAAATGAGTGACACCAGTGCAGGTTCTTCATCATCCACATTCTGTCATTCAACACCAATAAAGCATAAAAGGCAAAGATCAATTACTCCATTTGTGGTAAGAACGACTGTGGACCAAAAGGAAGAATTAGATTTACAAGTTGCAAGGTTCTTTTTTTCAGCAACATACCCTTCAACGTTTTAGAAAATAAAGAATTTATAAAATTAATCAAAGGTCTAAGATCAGGATATGAACCACCAAACCGGAAAAGGTTGGCATCTGATCTGTTAATAAAAGTTAATGATGAAGTAATCCATGAAATGAAGAATGACCTTAATCTTGATGATTGTACCATTACCCTTATACAAGATGGCTGGAGTTCAGTAGGTAATGATCCTATTATTGCGCACAGTATTCATAATGGAAAAAAGCCATATCTGATTTCAGCAGTAGATGCTGGAAGTACAAAAAAGACAGCAGAATATTGTGCACAGTTAGCTAGAGAAGCAATAACAAAAACTAAAGAAATATATGGCATTGATGTAAGTATAACTATTTTATAGGTACATTTTATTTTAGTTATAAACTGAATGTAATTCTCTGCCTTGGTATACTTAAATGCTCAGTTCTTTATGAATTATGACATTTTATTTTCAGGTATTTGCTATATGCACTGATAACAAAAACAAAATGATAAGAATGAGAGAAATTCTTAACACTTACGCTGCTCCCATCCTCATATGATGCTCAGGAAGTTTGTCGGAAGAATGCTCCCAGCATCATATGATGATCGCGTTATTTGTTTTATGTTTTCGCACAAAATCCCAATAAAAATAAATGATTTTGCATTTTAATGCTATTGATGACTCATATATATTCATAAACCATCCGCAACAAACATACACACACACACACACCACACACACACACACACACACGCATGCATGCATGCATGTACACATATGCACACATGTACACATAAACAAGCAAGTATTATGCTTACATTTGAGTTTTGAAGAATCTATGACTCAGATATATTCATAAACCATCCGCAACACACACACACACACACACACACACACACACACACACACAGTCACACACACATGCATGCATGTATACATATGCACACATGTACATATAAACGAGCAAGTATTATACTTACATTTGAGTTTTGAAGAATATACATTTTATTTGTCCTCTTGAAAAATAATTTTTTAGTCCTTTTGAAAAATAACTCCTTATAAAATAATTGTTCATGAAATAAATGTTCTTTCGATAAATCTACACTTTCCATTATACTTATTTACACCATTGTTTTACACTTTTACTGAATTTAGTATTTAGTAGTTGGCACGGGTGTGGTAGAGAACAAAGCACTCAAGGCACAATGCAACTTTGCATTCCGAACACCAAGTAGAAACTTTTCTAACATGTTTTTCTCTCTGTGTTGTATGTGAGCATACATGACATTGTCGTTGACCTACAGGTCGAGATGGTGTTGGCGGAACTTGTTCCAGGTGATGCCTTTCAATGTAATTAGCTGAGAGAAGTCTGTCAGGAGCATTTGGTCTCACACTTTGTCTTCCAGGATGTGGGGATGTTATTTGAGCATACTTCGTGAGTAGTTGAGAGACTAATGTAAGATTGAATTCTCTCATTGAAATCTGCTTTTTCGTAGTTTTTTTGTAGAGTACAAAGGAATTGTAAAGAGAAATATCCAAAAGATGAAAGAATACCTTCTTATACCACTTCACAGGTTTCCTAACGCATTCTACGCTGCTAATTTGCATATCAGATTTGTCCACCAGACGCATATTTTTGTTATAGTCCACAACAGCATCTGGTTTGAATTTTATTTCGTTTGTTCGATGATCAACCTTTTCTGAGTCAATCATTCTTCCACTGTGAATTGTTGTTAGCATATGCACATCTCTTTTATCAGTCCATTTTAGTGCTAATAAAGGTTTTGATTCCATCAGATGGCATTCTCCTTTTCTACTTGGGCGAAACTTGGGCATGTTTTTTCTATTTACCTTTATAGTTCCACAAGATCCTGTTTTATTTACATGCAGATATTTGCATAGTAATGGGCTCGTATACCAGTTGTCAGTATACAGAATGTGGCCTTTATTCAAATATTTAGCTAAAAGTGTCTTTACAATCGCTCCAGAATGTCCTAGTGGATCATTTGCAGGATAATCTATGTCTGATCCAGTGTAAATGATGAAATCCAAGACAAATCCAGTTTCACAATCGCAAAGGATAAAAAATTTCACTCCAAATCTATGACGCTTGGAGGGTATGTATTGTCGAAAAATTACCCTCCCTCTGAAAAGTACAAGAGATTCATCAATAACTAATTTTTGTCCTGGATTGTAAATATTTGAAAACTTTGACTTCATATGAGTTATACAGTGTCTGATTTTACAAGACGATCATTTGGCTGATTTGGAGGAATTGAATTGTCTGTGAAATGCAGAAATCTCATGAGTAATAAATATCGATCTCTTGACATATACTTGCGAAAGGAAGGTGTTTCAGTCAAGGAGTCTGAACCCCAGTAATCCTGCAGTCTATGTTTATTTATGTGTGGCATGAGCATTGTTAGAGCAAAAAAGACATACAGTTCATCATTTTTTGTATCATGCCATCGTTGCATCCTGGAAGATTGAGATGGGCCTAATCTTCTTTTCTCATATTGATAAAACTCATTTGTTTGTCCCACTGTATTTTGCATCATAACATTGTCAAAGAAATACTCAAAAAAATTTATTTCTGAACTTGCTTCATTTAGGGTTGGTTAATGGAGAAAGGAGGTATGATGCCACAACTACCAAATGAAATGGAATTCTCAGTTAGAATGCATAAAAACCTATTTGTCAAATTACTCTCTATAGTATATAGAAATAAGAGAACATCATATTGAAGACATTGATCACAACATTGGAAAATTGATAGATAACTTATCTATACAGAGAGAGGCACTCAATTTACAGTCACAACTCTTACTTGTTGGAAATGCTCTAGATAAGGTGTGTTTATATTATGCAGTTAAAATTACTTAACTTTAAATACCAATATTAATTTAAAGATATTTTATAGACTTATAGTGCACATTTTATTTATAGAGTCCTGTACTGAAGCACTACTAATAAATAATTACAATACCCTTCGTTTTATGTGTTGTAACTTGTAACACCCAAAAAAAATTCTGACAATGCATAATTCTAAATGTTTACAGATGTTTTCATTCAGCCATATATACCGTACCGTAACTTTATAGTTTTTATATTTTTTGTTATAGTTGCAGGCTGATAATACAACATTATCTGATGCTGTTGAAATTTGGCTCAATTTAATCCAAGATGAAAAATTAGCTCCATACAAAGAAGATATTATTAAGAGATTTAAAAAAGCTATGGAGCCATGTCATCTTTTGGTAAATATAACTAACCTAAAGTATGAATGTAAATAGGACCTTAAATGCTTAACTACTATCAATATATAAAACATAGGTAACTCAACTGTGGGTAATTCCAGGACAGATCAACCAATAAAACTGGAAAATAACACCACCACCACCTCCAATTTTGCTGAAACTTGGTACAGGGGTAGATTTTGGCCAAAAAATATGATTCCCAAGTTTTTAGCTTGATCTGACCAATGGTTCAAAAGTTATGAGCAACGTCATTTTGAGGTCAAGCGTTGACCTCACATTTTTCAAACTGCCATAACTTTCCTCCTGTTTGTCATAGCCCTATAAAAGTATATATTTTTGGAATCAGAATGATCTGTAGATTCCAAAGGTGACATCGTCTTTGATGTAGGATGAATATTTGAGGTCATCATTTGACCTCTCAGATACTGAATTTCAGAGAAATTCATTAATGAGAGAAATGTTTCCCTATCATTTATCTATCATTATCAGCTTTAAAACGTTTGTGTATAGGCCATTATATATGTCAAAACACAATTTAAGTAATACTAACTTCCTGTATTTTTTTACTATAAACATCTAATTTTGCCTCATTTCATGATCTAGACATCCTGAGAGCTAGATAGCTATAGGTGCTTGAATATAGAGAAGTATATAAAAGAGTGCCACACATGATATATATATATATTTAATATATTTTGCTTGTTAATGCATTATGTATACAGTAGGGTGGATCAATTTTACATTTTTTTTTATTTCCATATTCTAATAGAGACAAAAACTTGCGCATGCATGAGAAAATAGCCTCTGCAAAATCTTAGCTTAATAGGTAATCATCTTCTGCCCCCGGCAGAGCGATGAAAATCATATTTTAGTAGTCAAAAACGTATTTTTCTTATAATTTTTAAAATATTTCAATATGCATCAAAATTATTCCTAATAACTATAAAGTCGATGAAAAAGACCTCATATGATCTTTTTCCAAGCGCGTTGTCCTACGTTAATATCGTTTGCCCCCGGCAACAACATCAAATGTTGAAAAAATAGGTAATTTATATACATATTTTCAGATCGGCTCTTTGTCTTAAATAATGCATTTATATATTTCCCATAGCATTTATATCATTGCTTAGGCATGAAATAACACACGCAAA
This sequence comes from Bathynomus jamesi, assembly GCA_023014485.1. Lineage (NCBI taxonomy): Eukaryota > Metazoa > Arthropoda > Malacostraca > Isopoda > Cirolanidae > Bathynomus > Bathynomus jamesi. The sequence continues at coordinate 213,937 of JAJOZX010007566.1, forward strand.
ATTTTATGACTCTACAGTAGGCTAGGGTTTAAAGGTCATCTCTGGTGAGTGCTGCCAGCAGCAGCTGCCACTGACGCACCAGTCGAAAGGGTGGAGCCATTCGTATGATTGAAATGAAACTACAAAGGCCAGTTCAGTGGATCATATGCCTATTACACGGTAATGAATTATCACTGCGACACCTCATTCAAGACTTGGACAGCAAAACAACTGGGCCAATGGGCTTTACTGGACCAGTTGGAAAACAACTGAATGACTGCGAAAAACTTCCAATTACAGAATTTGATGCCATTCCATCTCCCGACATTGACATAGATACTGCCGAGTTGAGCACTGACCAAAAATATTTGTTAGGCATCTACAGAGCAGTGTCGAGCGGTAGCTGCTCTTCAGCTCTCGCGGCTCGAAATCCAGGTAAGATGGCGCATTCCAGGTGGCTGACAGCAGCAAATAGATTTCTGCGCCTCTGTTTCAACCAGTGAACCCTCCAGCACCTTCAACGAAATTGTGCGATTCATTATGACAGTTTACGCACCAATTTGGTTTAAGATAAAGAAAAACTCCAGTTTCACTGAGGGTGCAAAACATTTTTTCGAAATGATGCGTCTCTCTCAGACCATGCCTCAAAGATCTAAGACAATCACCAACAAAGTCCTCCATAGAAATTCTTTCTTTGCTCACCCAGAAAATATTTTGATCTCCATGCTACATGCCGATGAGTAACACACAAGAGAATTGGGATGGAGAAGAATATTAAAAGCACGATCAAAACAATCACCAGTGGGGGAAATTCGAGCCTTCGCCATGCCTGAGCTGCTTTACGATAGTCAAAACTATTACGAAATGATCAACTGGCAAACGGCTGAGGTGACCGAACCCCCCGTTACAAAAACAATACCTGATACCCGAATAAAAGAGTTTGTTGAGATGGGAGACTGGACTGATCCCACTATTCCCTTGTCATACTCAAGCGGTCGAGAGACTCATCAAATTAGTAATCAAAGCCTCTGCCAGTGTAAGTGGAATAGAAGAGAGGGACGGATTCATCCACTCCCATCTTCACTCCCGAACAAAAATTCCATGATTTGATTCTAAGAAAGATTACCGTATGTAAATCAACATGCAGCCAAAGGAACGGTGGTTGGGGCTGGATAGGGTGGAACTCGATGTACAGCCACCTCCTCGTGGTGAGTTCTAGGTTGCTAATTTTATAAAATTAGCAAGCGAGGAGCTGTACTTAGTACTTATCGTACTTATAACATCGCATTAACGTAATTATAATCCACATTTAGACTTTTCTCGGGACAGAAGATATTACTCTAGAGTCATAAAATTTTGCGTGTGTGTTATTTCATGCCTAAGCAACAATATAAATGCTATGGGAAATATATAAATGCATTATTTAAGACAAAGAGCCGATCTGAAAATATGTATATAAATTACCTATTTTTTCAACATTTGACGTTGTTGCCGGGGGCAAAAGATATTAATGTAGGACAACGCGCTTGGAAAAACGATCATATGAGGTCTTCTTCATCGACTTTATAGTTATTAGGAATAATTTTGATGCATATTGAAATATTTTAAAAATTATAAGAAAAATACGTTTTTGACTACTAAAATATGATTTTCATCGCTCTGCCGGGGGCAGAAGATGATTACCTATTAAGCTAAGATTTTGCAGAGGCTATTTTCTCATGCATGCGCAAGTTTTTGTCTCTATTAGAATATGGAAATAAAAAAAAATGTAAAATCGATCCACCCTAGTATACAGTGGTCCCTTGCTCTACAAATCTAATTCGTTCCAGAGGGTTGTTCGTAGAGCAAACCCTATAATTAATGGAAATAGTCTAATCCGTTCCAAGACCCCCAAAATAGGTAGTTTTTACTAAAATGTATTAGAAATGTAGGAGTTTTTAAGCAGTAAATAGTGTGTAAATATGTACACAACATAAAAGAATAGCCAGTGGTGGTGGAGTTGGTATAGAGGGGTTACTGCTTGGAAGTTGAATCTCCTTCCATTATGATGTTAGGAGGACCTTCTGGCTGTGGGGTTTGGAGTCTGGGTTGTTTACTAACAAAGGTGTCAAGGGTTGTTTGTCATTTTCTCTTTCTCTGCCTGTTCTGGAAATAACTGAGGATGGTGTCTTCAAACCTACAGGTTAAAATTTCTGTTGATTCAATGTCTGGATTTTTTTAACAACATTTTTAATAACATCCCAGGCTTTAAAAAGATCTGTCAGTTCATGTGATGTTACAGCATGGGCATCATCATCAATTTCCTCTTCTCCATTGTCCTCCTCACTTGACCTCCCCAATTCCTTTTTAATTTTAATAGAAATAATATTACGGCCACATTTAGCTTTCGGACCCATAGTTAGCAATCAATTAACAAAGCACAACCAAGTGCACAACCATTTGTAGAAAATGATCAACAGACACTGAACAGAATGTAATGGAGTATCTCCTAGTGGATGAAATCATCAGTGCTGCACTGCACTCCTATTGGCCAAAATTAGCATCGGACATTTGGTGGGAAATTTGCACAGCGAGTTAAATTTCGTAGAGCAAACCATTTGCTCCTTATTTGGGTCATTCGTACAGTGAGGGACCAGTGTATTTGAGTAACATCATCTTCCATGTTTTTTCTGTTATTCATCAACTATTTTTGCCCACAGGTCCTGTACTGTCATATATTCTTTATTTTGCAGTGCTACAGTGAAGGAACCTGCTTATAAATATAGTGTAGTACCTTATTACGAAATGCCTCAGAATATGAAATTTTGCTCTGATCCTCTGAAGAAACATAAAAAAAGAATTTTAAAAGTCTAAGGAAAGTTAAGGACATTATTCTTTGGAGTCTTGGACTATTAAAAGATGACCTATTATGTGTAAATTGTCTAAAATTAATATCAAAGGAACTAGGTCTCCTTAAGCAAACAGCAGTGGAAGCCATTTCACCAATGGAAATCAGTGAAGATTCATGTGCCTCATCTGACTCAAGTCTCTCCAATCCACAATTAATGACTCCTTCAAAGCATCTAGACAGCTTTCCAAAGAAAGACATACTTCATGACAATATACTTCCCTACTTGGATGAAAGTCCAATAAAAACAAGTAAGGCTATTTTGATGCAAATAATAATATATGCATACATATATATATACTGTAAGGTAGGTTGATTTTCCACATTTTTTTAGATATCGACTTTGGACTAGTCGAGATAGTCAGGGTTTAATATGATGATAACTGACAAAAAATTTCAGATCCCTAGCTTTAACCATTTTTTGAGGAAACTGTTTCAAAAATTGTCAAAAAATTGTACTGAAAAATACCACATTTTCGCAATTTTTGGCCAAAAAAAAACGCTATTTTCATAAAAAAAATCCTGAAAAAAAGTTAGAATTTTCTTGAAAAAAAGTAAAAAAAAACATGTACAGAGTCAAATAGACACATTTAGATCCCAAGATCATAATTTTCACTGTAAGAGCCCTTAGAAGCAAAGGAAGGCCTCATCTGGCAGCTTAGGGCATTGGCCAGAATGTGTTTGTGCCTTGATTCGAGTCCATAAACAGTATGGGAAGCTTCAGATGTCAGCTTCATGGCCCTTTCAACACTGAGAATGTGAAGGCAGATCAGGCAGCTCCAGCTTGGTGCCATTCAGCAATGCTTCTTGAAGCTCCTGGTCAGAAAAGTCTTCTGCGAGAGCAGGTTCACAGATGCCACTTTGAGAAAGGTTGATTAGTTCTGACCAGTGGGTAGCTTCAATGTTGATGGCTGTGATCTTCTTCAGCCTCTTCTTGACTGGCTTCCCACTTCTGAAAGAATAATAATTAATTTATTTTTTATTCAGTTTAAGATTTAATCCCTATTAGTCTCAGAATTGCTGATAAAAAAAAAAAAAAACCACCTGAGTTCTATAAATCCCCATAATCAAATTTTTTTTCAGAAATAAGGTAAGATTATTTCCATTATCAGAGGGGAGGGGGGGAATTGGGATAAGAAAATGTGAAAAAAATTTGATTATGGGGATTTATAGAACTCTGGCCTTTTTTTTAAATAAATCCCCATAATCAAATTTTTTTTTCACATTTTTTTAAATTAATAAATGCTTACCTGATGGACAGAATTTTCTTGAGAGCAGCTTCTCTCACTTCCAAGTCATCAGACTTCATCATGGAGTACAGCACATTCTGGGGTAGCAAGGCAAAAGCATTGTACTTCAGGTTCTTGAAAGCAACACCCTGGATTTCTTCAGACTGCTGCTTGATCCTCTGGATCATGTTGAACATATACAGCTGCTGATTGTGGAACTTGCTGTCCCTTTTGATCTCAAACCAACTGACTGCATACACTTCCACAATGAACTTGATGGCCTGGTAAAGCTTATCCTGTAGTTCTGGAGGGTAAGCATCTCTGGTCCACAGACACATCAATCTAATTGCCAAAGTCAACCATCTTGCATGGTTTAATGGTCCAATTTTCCAGGCAGCAAATCTTGGGTTGACTTTGCCCCTGGAAATTCCAAGCACATACTCCAAAAGAAGCCTCTGGTTGCTACTGAGATCATTCAGTGTCTCCTCAGCAAATTCCATGTCATCCAGGGGGCCACTGAGTTTGGTGAATTCCACTTGTGGCAGATCTTGGTAGTCAATTTCAGAGAGTTTCCCAGCAGACCAGTGA
>JAJOZX010007567.1:0-40000 GCA_023014485.1 Bathynomus jamesi
AGAAACATGAAGAAAATATGGCCTTCTTAATGGGGGTGTCATGTCCAAGTAAAAGTGCACGTAGGACAAATTGTTTTTTTTTTCCGTAGATCTAAACTTAAAACTGGGCTTTCCCTATGTACACGCACATCCAAAAACGGGATTGAGTTGTCTTGTTCCACTTCTAAAGTAAACTTAATGGAGGGACTGACATTTAACTGAAGGAGGAAGTCATCCAGGTCACGATTCATGGGTCAGATACACAAAATATCGTCGACGTACCGCAACCATGGGATGCCAACCCCCAGGATTCTCGGAATGTAAGTAATTTCAAAAAACTCCATATAAATATTGGAGAGGGGCGACAAGGGGTTGCCCATGGCCATCCCAAAAACCTGTTGATAATACTCACTATTGAAAGTGAATTTACAGTCTTTGATGCAAAGTTTAAGTTCCAAAACGCAAAAGCTTCTCACAATTAAAAAAAAGATGGTGAGCTCCATATTACTAAAGCAGACAAGCCTAACACCATAGTTATTATGGACAAAGTGGACTACATTAGAAAGATGAACGAGCTGCTCCAGGACCCCGCCACATACAGAAAACTTAGGAAGAACCCGCAGGATGACGTCATCAAATCATTTAATAGTGGCTTGAAACGCATTCTCAAAGATCATAAGGACTTAATTCCGCTTTTCACGTCCACTTCACCTTCTCTTCCCTACCTTTACGGTCTTATTAAAACCCACAAACCTGGCAACCCTATGCGCCCTATTATTAGCTCGGTAGGCTCTATTACCTATAAACTCTCCAAATGGCTTGTCAGTCTTATCCCCCATTCTCGGAACTATCTCTGATTCACATGTAAAAAATTCCATGGATCTTACTGAAAAATTTAATAATGTACGCACTGAAACCAACGATAGATTGATCAGTTTTGACGTTTGTTCATTGTTTACAAAAGTGCCGATTGACGATATGCTTGATTTTCTCTCCCGAGAATTACACAAGTACGACCTGCCACTACCTGCACACATCGTTTTGGAACTTAAGCTTTGCATCAAACACTGTAAACTCACTTTCAATAGCGCGTATTATCAACAGGTTTTTGGGATGGCCATGGGCAACCCCTTGTCGCCCCCTCCTCTCCAATATTTATATGAAGTTTTTTGAAATTACTTACATTCCGAGAATCCTGGGGGTTGGCATCCCATGGTTGCGGTACGTCGACGATATTTTGTGTGTCTAACCCATGAATCGTGACCTGGATGACTTCCTCCTTCAGTTAAATGATCAAGTCCCCTCCATTAAGTTTACTTTAGAAGTGGAACAAGACAACTCAATCCCGTTTTTGGATGTGCGTGTACATAGGGAAAGCCCAGGTTTTAAGTTTAGTATCTATCGGAAAAAAAAAACAATTTGTCCTACGTGCACTTTTACTCTGGACATGACACCCCTATTAAGGCGGCCATATTTTCTTCAATGTTTCTCCGCGCTCTTAGGATCGCCAGTCCGGAATACATCGATGCCGAATTGGAAAAAATTAACGGTATTGGAAGTGAGCTGTGCTACCCACCTGCGTTTATGGAATCTTGTCTTAACAAGGCAAAAGGAACCTTCTACCGTGTGAATAATAACACACGCACTTTGTCAAAGAATATTTTAGTACTTCCATTTTTCCCGGGCTTTTTAGACATTGCTAAATTTTTCCCGGGCTTTTTAGGCATTGCTAATGTACTTAAACTTTTGAATATTAATGTAGTATTTTCATATAACAATATTGTGAAAAATATCATAGTAAAAATAGCCCTACCAATAATTCCGGCATTATCTATAAAATTGTTTGTAAACAATGTGATTCCTTTTACATTGGTCGGACGGGAAAGGATTTGCACACGCGTGTAAAACACAATATTCCGTTAGAACGGGACAGTCGTCCAGTGCCCTTTTTGTCCATTTGTCAGAGTTATCCCACGGTATTGATTGGAATAATGCTTCAGTTTTGTTTCACTCTAGCAACATTGTTAATGTTTCAGACCAACAAAGATCCTAGGATCCACTCATGGCTGGTCTACCTAACTGTGTTTGTAATTGTGTATTGCGCATGTCCTCCGTGGTGACGGAGGGGACCTACAATTTTACTTGGGTTCCGAACCACAAAAACCTTAATTCTACTACCTTAAACTATACCTAATAACTCCTTAAGCCTATCCTCGTACGACTTCGACCTAAGCGACGGAATCATCTTAGTCGCTCGTTTTTGAACTCTTTCGATTTTGTCTATATCTTTTCGTATATGCGGATTCCAAAATTGGATCGCATACTCCAAATGGGGTCTAACTAATGATTTATAAAGAGGAACAATAATATCGCGCGATTCGTACTCAAAATTCTTAGCTATAAAACCTAGCACTTTGTTCGCTTTATTGACCGCTGCTGTACTTTGTTTCGCCACTTTTAAATCACCAGTAACTATAACTCCTAAATCTTTTTCCTGATCTACGCTTGCCAACTCCTTCCCTTACATACTATACGCAAAATTACTAATATATAAACATAAAATTTAGGGTGTGTCAATTTTGTCAACTTTTTTCAAATCAATTTTGGTAGTGAAAATATAGTGTCTTTTCATGTCAAAACTTGAAATTGGCCAACCAAAATGAAATAAAATAACCCTTACCTACATCAATTTTACCTTAAATTTTCAGAAATTGACTCTTTTACTAAATAATAGGACATAAATTGATTAACTCTTCATCTGTCACAGAATTATCCCACTGATAGCATATGGAGTGTTTTCAAGGTCATACAGTTGTTGTACAATGTACAAGTCACAACATGAATAGAACTTTCCCTCACTCTCAGTCCTCAGTTGCCTCTTAGATGTCATAGACGGTGGTTTGCTGTTATTGCTCTTGTACCTACTTCATGGTTATTCTACTAGACGAATACTACAGTTTGACTGTAAGTATGGATTATAAATTATTGATTATTACAATTATTTATTATCATAATATTCTTCTGTCTAATTATGTTGTAATCCCATGAAATATTTTTTTATTGAATTTTAGAACATCGAATGACTAAACTATGAAACATCGTAATTGATATAAAATGTTTTTCTTTCTTTTCAGATATTCCTAAGATGCCAAAATTGAAGACAAGAGGTCAGTCGTCATGCCACTTGAGCCTGTTAGTCGGTACAGGCAAGGAGCTTCCCGTATCAGAACTACCAACAGTGCGAGACATGCTGAGACTAGGGTTACTCATTCGTGAACAAAATACAAAGGATAGAAGGAACTACACAGAGAAAGAGCTCATAAGGGACATGATTCCCCCTCTTCTGCATCAGTGGAAAAAGCTAATGTGTTATTCAAACCACCTGTACTCAATCAGTATAGAACTATTGAGCTAAAATTAACAAAGCTGTGGCACAAAGCAGTTGAGACATCACTTGGTAAAGGAAAACAAGCAAAGAAAAATAAATTTCTGCACACACTTGATACTCTTCTTGACATTTTTAACTGCCAGTGTCCCATAGAGTTGTGTTCTGAAGCCAATTGTTCTCCCTCATGCAGAAGAGAACCTCACCCTCACATTGATTGTCGCTGTCCTCGTGAGAAGAAGATCCCTGTTTTGGAGCTGGCTTTCATAAAGGCGCAGAGAACAAAGGCAGGAGGCCAAGGAAGTATGCAGATTGGTTCGGCAGATTATTCAGGAACCAAAAAACAGATTGTTATTGCTAAGAAAAAAGAGAAAATCCGAGAGAGGGAAGAAAAAGAAGTGAAGAAGCCACCCAAAGAGATGAAGAGCTCTATCAAGAGGTTTCTCACTTCTTTGAAAGCTCTTCAGATGAACATTGCCACTGCCGCTTGGATAGATGCAGGCCTCATCAGCCGAGAGGATACATCCTTAGTGATAGATCATAATAAGATAAGAAGAGCACAAGAAAAAATAATGAAGGAAATATCTGATCAGCATGAAAAAGATTTGAAGGAGGAAGGTCTCTCTTGCCTTTTGTTTGATGGAAGAAGAGATGACACAAAAGTTCTCCTAGAGGTAGAGGGAATGGACAAAGTTTCCCGGTCTCATCAAAGAAGAACACTACTGTGTGTGTTCCGAACCTGGTGGCCGCTATTTGTTTCACTTTGTTCCTGAAGCAGAAGTAGAAGGCAAGAAACATGCAGAGGCAATTGCTGATCAAATAATATATTGGCTTCAAGAAAGAAGACTTGACAGTTCACTGCAGGCCGTTGGTGGAGACTCAACTGCGGTGAACACTGGATGGCAGGGCGGTGTTATGACGCATTTAGAGAAAAAACTTGGAAGAAGGCTTGTTTGGATTGTGTGATTTGCACACAGGGGAACTACCTCTTCGTCGTCTCATCCAGGAACTTGATGGTCCTACAAAGAGCAACAACAAGTGGTCAGGCCCCCTTGGCAACATGCTAGATGAAGCAACGGAATTAGAAATAAATACAAAATTTCCAAAGGTCGAAGTAGGCCCTCCCCTTCCAGTGTTATCTGAAGAAGTTATCAAAGACCTCAGCACGGATCAATCTTACGCTTATCGTATTGTTCAAGCAATCAGATCAGGAGAGTTGCCTCAAAATCTGGCTCTCTTGGAGATTGGACCCGTAAGTCACAGTCGTTGGTTAACTACAGCGATTCGTTTCTGCAGGATTTGGGTTTCCAAACATGCACTGAAGGGCAAAATGCTACAGAATTTGATGTTGATTGTTGAATTTATTATTGGGTTTTATCTTCCTCACTGGTTCAATGTAAAACTTAATCCAATGTGGATGGAGGGACCCAACTACATCTTGTTTCAATTACAGCTACTGAGAACCCAAAGGAAAGTAGTGGTGGACATCGTGTTACCTGTGGTGAGAAGGTCCGCTTGGTATGCTAGGCCAGAGGCAGTTTTGCAAGCAATACTCTGCAGCCAATGTACCAAAGAGCGAACTGAGGCTGTGGAAATCATTCTAAAGCTTAGAGGAACATCACTAGATGATGACCAGCTGGGAGACTGCTCTGTTCAGACAAGGAAGGTACCTCCGATAAACGTCAATGCTACGAAATTGTCAGAATTAGTTAACTTGAGTTCGGAAGTTTTGGAGCTACTACTGACAACATGTATAACAAACAAAGATTTAACACAACTTAAAAAGGCCCCAATGCAAGTGCCAAAGTGGCCTTCTCACACTCAGAGTGTGGAGAGATGTGTGAAAATGGTCACAGAAGCAGCTAGTCAAGTTTACAGTCACGAGAGGCGAGAAGGCTACATCAAAGCGCAAGTAGCAAGCCGAATGCTAATGTCAAGGAACCGCAGCAAAATGGACATGACTGCATTGGTTACTTTCAAATAAAGACTCTGAATGATATCTTATTGCCACTTTAAATGTTGATAGGATGTTTGCGCACATTTGTTATTTTGTTCCGAATTTACGGAAAAATGGAATTTTTGAATTAAAATTGATGTAGGTAGGAGTTATTTTTTGTTTTTGAAGCAAGGATATTATTTTGTATGCCAAATGATTACATTAAATTGCTACCAAATCACATGATTTTCAATTTAGTCATTTCACCCCCAAAATTGACCCACCCTAATATATATATATATATATATATATATATAATATATATATATACACACACACACACAGAGTGTGTCTCAAAAGTCACTATCTATTTCGGTGACATTAGATGTTTTTTTTAAAAATGCTATGCTGGCATAAAGATATGTACTTCTGGTGCTAATTTGTGTATTTAAAAAAAGTTAATTGGTTTATTATCTTGACATGCTTGAACAATTCCTCGAACCTCAACTTCTTACAGATAGCATTCTTGACACATTAGTTTTTCAGCAGGATGGAGCACCGTGCCATTATGCAATAATTGTACGTGATTATCTTGACAGACGCTTCCCCGGTCGCTGGATTGGTCGTGGAGGAACACAACCATGGGCAGCACGTTCACCCGATTTAACACCATTAGATTTTTTCGCATGGGGTTTCATTAAGTCTAAGGTGTACACTGGTAGAAGAATTAGTGATGTAGCCGAACTTCGAAATCGTATTACCGATGCAGTTCAGAAAATAACACCTCAAATGCTGGAAACTGTGTTCCGGGAAACAACTTATCGCTTTGAGCTCTGTAGAGACACTGATGGTCGCCATGTGGAGACAGATAAATAAATAGCACTAATTCTTTGTGGCACTTACTTTGAAATAAATATATTTTTCATGTCTTAAACCAGTTTTTCGTAATTCCCATTATTTTCAAAATAGATAGTGACTTTTGAGACACCCTGTATATGTGTGTGTATGTGTGTGTATATATATGTATATATTAATTATGTAATATTTTTAACATAATTTAAATTTTTCATATATATATATATATATATATATATATATATACGGGTGGGCGGAAAGTAGCTCCCTATTTTGGATTGGTAAAAAAATACGTATATTATCAATTTATTTCAGAAGAAATAATATGAAAAGGTAGGCATACATGGTAGGTTTTCTCTAAAATTCAATGTGGGCTCCAACTCTTTCCACCAGCTTCTGGAGCCGCCCAGGAATGGCGTCCACTGACTTTAGCAGGAACTCCGGCGGGATGGAGGACATGTCCTCGGTTTGGTGCGGTAGACTTCTTCCTTTACCCACCCCCAAAGAAAGAAGTCGCACGGTGTCAAGTCGGGGCTCCTGGCTGGCCATTGATGTGGACCACGACGACCCATCCAACGCCCAGGGAAGTGGGCATCCAGCCACTCACGGACAACAAGAGCGAAGTGCGGAGGGGCGCCATCTTGCATAAATATCAGATCGTCGATGTTCTCCCATGTGCTGACAACCGGCCAGACCTCGTTTCGCAACATAGCAAGGTACCGCTCAGCATTCATGGTATTGCGCAGAAGGAACGGGCCCACAACCTGATCTGAGGTCATACCACACCACACCGTTACACTGAACCGATTCTGCCGTTTTTCAGCGGTAACCATGGGATCCTCTCATGCCCAGTAGTGGAAATTGTGGCGGTTGACAAAGCATCCGACGTGGAACACCGCCTCGTCGCTCCAGAGGATGTTGCGGAAGAGATGGGGCCAGTCTTCATGCCAAGCCAGCATGATTTCCCCGAACTCCATGCGAATGTCGCAGTCTTCGTCCAGAGAGATTGGCAGTAATGCGGCTTCCACGCACGCCAGTTCAGCTCCTTCTTCAGCACAGTTCGCACTGAGTAGCGGGAGAGTCCACTTTCCCGAGCTGCCTGGCGAGTTGACTTTCGTGGACTCCGTGCGAACATTTCCTGAACTGCCTGCACCGTCTCCTTGGCCCTGGATGTCGAAGGGCGACCACATCTTCGAACATCTGCCACAGACCCCGCGGTCATGAGCTTCGAGTGGCAGTTCTTGATTGTTTTCGGGTCCACTTGGGCACGTGGTCCGTGAATGGCCCGCCATCATCTTTGAACTCGAACGACAGATTGCCAAACTTCGTACCGTGCCGCCAACTGGGCACGCTCCTGCAGTGTTAAACGCTCAGCCATGTTACCCTTCAATCTGAAATGAAAAAAAAAAAATGAACGTTACAATTGTACCACTTTAGAGAACACACCATAACAATATAACAATACAATCACAATTTATACATAATTTATATGCAATTTAAATTAGGGAGCTACTTTCCGCCCACCCTGTATATATATATATATATATATATATATATATATATATATATATATATATATATATATATTATGTTTATTGTGTGTCCACCTTTAAATTCACAGAAAGTGGAAACTGGGTTACAAAAAGCGAACAATAAACGAATCTTCTCATGCAGCTAACAGGCTATCAACCTCTTCAAGGTAATTCAGTAAGAATCATTTATTTTCACGTTATTGAAATTTAGATAAATTGAGTTAATTCAAATTAATAAAAAGCATTTGTCAAATTATATATATATATATATACACGAAACTGAATGAATTGTAAATATTTAATTAGTTACTTTCTACATCGAATCGTTTTGAAATTCCTGCGTTACGACATTAATTTTGGATGGCTCCCATATACAATGATTGTGTGGATTTGTCATTGCAAGGGTTGGCAAAATACTCTATGTATGTATGTTCATAGTCTTACTGTGTACACGAGTGTAAGTTATCATAATACGTACACGGTTCAATCTGAAAACTTATTTGTCATAATGCAGTTTGATCTCTCTCTCTCTCTCTCTCTCTCTCTCTCTCTCTCTCTCTCTCTCTCTCTCCGTATGTACAGGGTGGCTCCAAATTACCTTGGAAATTGTGTGCCACTAAATTTAGATAACTTTTTACTTGGTAAGTTTGGGCTACCATGTGCGCGCGCGCACACACAAACACACACACACACACACACACACACACACAGTCTCTACTCAGTAGGAACACATGTATTTGGATAACCATACCATAAATGGTTCAAAATATCCCCCTAAACTCGTCTCAAATCACTTTAATGTAATGTAATTAATTACCCTTTTGTTAAGTGTATTTACGAGAATGAAGTAGTAATGTATTAGTTTCCTTTGAATATAATTAATGTTATTAAAACAAGACCCGTTTTAGGGAGACTTTGTTGAAAGTTTGAACATTAACAGAAGTGATTGTGTGAAATTCACTTTGATATACGATGTACGTAAACGTAATGATGTAGGTAAATTGAAGAGGAAACGAGTTTAAAAGAAGCAATTACGATCATGCATTTTGGATAAATAGGAATTGTTTACAACGTATAATGTGGGACTTAAACGAGACACTTCGCTAATCATGAAGAGAAACGAATGATGAGGGTGAAAGCATGCATAAATAAATAATTGGGCGGGGAAGAGTTGAAGTCTCGTGCCCGATTGCGTTCATCTCTTAAAATGGGTTGAACAGAATACGATTTACATATATATTAAAGGCATAATTGAGCGTGGAAAATACAGTGTGTTCATAGTCACGCGAGTGAATATGCATGTACTTCACCATATTCACTCGCGTGACTTTATGAACACCCTGTATTACATTTAATTTTACTGGTGTTTTGTACCCAAAACTTAAAAGGTGCCTGTTAATGTTCGCATAGAAACTAAAGATAATGATTAATGAAGGTTTAAAGAAATAAACGATGTAGAAAAGGTGACCTCTTTTTCACGAAAGTATTTATTAAAACTTAAATCTTTTTAAAGTTAAGCTAAATTCGTAATTAAACTTTCTTTAATTTTATTTTCCTTTTCATACAATCCGGCTGGATTTAATAGCATAGCGCGGCAAGTTGCATTAATGTGTATGCACACAACGTTCATAAAAGAACTTGTTTACTATCTATATATATATATATATATATACACACACACACACAGGGTGTTCTAAAATTACCTAGTAAACTTTCGTCTATGGATTAGTAATCGGTCGTTGTGAACAATGTGTTCGAGTTGAAGGAAGACACTTTGAACATCTGAAATAAACAATTATTGTTGCTGTATTTGAAATAAAATTGTTAAATATCGTATAATTTTTGTTGATATATTGCGTTCATATAAAAGTTTACTTGTTAAATTTAGAAAACACTATATATACATAGGGTGCCCCAGAACTCTTGCCCCATAATATACAACATATTGGCCTTTGGGGGGGATGACTTCTGAGATACCCTGTGAGAATAAAATAATGGGATGAATTAGGTCTATCTGGATATAATTAGATAATCTGAAATGGAAATGAGTGAATGCAAAATGACTGTTTCTCCGCGAAGATGAGTGATCGCAGATGTAGTTTCATGCGGGTAACACTCGTTACCAAGAAGTGGAAACGCATTTTTTATCTTCGTTTTCACTCGCTGATTGGGTATTGCGCGATGTGGCTGAATTACGAGCTTTACCCCAGGGGGCTAAAATACCAATATCAAGCACTGAATGGAGGCTTCACACTGAAACCCTACTAATTAATTATTGGCGAGGAGGACGAGGAATTGGCACACCGCTCAGGCCAACTAATGATGCGGCCAATCGCTGTGACTCCTGTATCATTACTGTATTATCAACATCATCGGGGTTCGAACCACCGACCCCAGTGTCTTCATTTCGCTTATGGCGAAATGGCGTTACCCATTGAACTACGGACGCTGCCATTGAAACACTAAACTCAGATTCTAAATTAAAGTTTTACACGCAAAAAAGTGTGTGTGTGTGTGTGTGTGTGTGTGTGTGTGTGTGTGTGTGTGTGTGTGTGTGTGTGTGCTATGCCTCAATGAATTTGCTGCAAATTGATTAAAGAAAATTTATTATATACAATAAAATTTTAGAAATTGTTATTTATTTGTGAAGATTATTAGAAGGTTGAAATATATTTAATAAATGGAATTGGGAAGCGAGACATTCTGCGCATCATAATTTAAGGTAAAAACCGTAAGTCCCCATTCCCTCCCCTTGTTCCCATCCCTTCTTTATCCCCCTCCCTTTATCCATTCTCTCCCTCCTTCCTTTATCCATTCTCTCCCTCCTTCCTTTATTCCCTTAATTTTAATTTTAAGCCTTTTTTATTTCAATTAAGTAATTATTAATTAAGATCTTTCGAACAATTCTATTTTTTTAATAATGTATTTGTTTATATATTATTTTCATTTTATACCTTAATTAAAAGAGATCCTTTTAAAAGGTTGAAATCTTTTTAATTTAAAAGTTAATTATAATGTTTTGTACCTTAATTAACTTAATGTTACTGTCTGCTATGACAAAAAAAAAAAATTAGTTTCTACATTAAAATAAAAATATTAAAAGATTTTACATTTTCCTTCCAAACTTGTATTAAATTTGGATAAAAAATGAAATGATGTCGAAAACGTCAATTCTTTGCGCGTTTTCTTTCGTTTGATGACGTTCAATTTTGTTTTACTCCGTTACGTTTATTCTCCGTTACGTTTATTCTCCGTTTTAATTTAGTTTTTTCCGTTCCGTTCGTTTTAACAGTTATTCCGTTTTGTTTTATTTTCGGTTATATTTATCCCTTCGGCTCTTATTACCATTTTATTCAATTCTGTACCATTTCATTCCGTTCACCTCCGTTCTTTGTTCTAAGTTCTTTTTCATTTTCCGTTCCGTCCTGTTCCGTTGGCGGATGGCATACACGAATCCTTCATCAAAAACTCGAGCTTCCTACGTAAAAGTTTACCCATGAATGGCTTTACCTCATTAACTTACCTTTGGGCTAACCTCTTGATCTAATCCTAACCTATATTAAAAGGACTGTAGAAAGTGTATACTGGTTGTGTAAACGAAGACAAATATGCGTGAAAAACTTTCATACAAAAGCGTACATAAAAAGTTTACATGGACTAAAACATTGACAAAATATTATACACGGGGGAAAAACTGAACATAGGTAAAACGGGTATATGATAGCTGTAGACGCACATATAGGAAATCGTGTACAAAAAAGTATAAAAGGAAAAACGTACATTCAGCACGGTCTTATAGGAAAAACGTACATGCAAAATACGTAGATGGAGGAATGTACAATGTACATCCTTTCAGGTACACACGTGTTACAAGAATTTTGAGCATCAAAGGATTTCAAGTTTGTTTTAAAATAATGCTAAACACAAGATACGTTCATTGTATTATATTTCTCACTGTTGTTTAATACACACACACATACACACACACACACCGTGTATTATTATTCATTGAGGAACACTCAAGCAACGTGAACATTTAATAGCAATGAATAAAAATGTTATATGGGTGTGATATTTAATTTATTAAGTAATTTTATTCATGCTATAAAATTGCTTTCTGGAACCAAAACTAATAATATTCACGCTTCCATAGATAGTGACTAACATTATGTTCCATGAATCATCATAATAAGACTTAATAATGCTTAATGTATAGCATATTCACCCATGTCAAACCTTGAAGCTCAAATGTTAACTACTTCGGTGTGTGTGTGTGTGTGTGTGTGTGTGTGTCAAAGACGTCAAGATATTATTTGTAGTAGCTTTGGTTTGAAATCGCAGCTTTTTTCGTTACCCTCTATTTACATATATCCAGATATTTCGAGAATCATTATACCATCATCACTGCTGAAAATAAGTGATATTACAGTTCATAATAAACAGATCAATTACAGTTAATAGTAAACTACACATAATTTACACAAATAGAATGCATTTCATTGCAGGGAAACCTTGATGGGACTGACTTCTGTAAATTGACTCCTTTCTACCCTCAGGAATAATGAACTAAACGATTACTTTAACGAATTTAAACGCGGACGAATTGCCTTTAACGCGTAGAAGTTCATTGTTGTGAAATCACCTGACCATATCAGTCGTTTCCTAATATATATATATATATATATATATATATATATATATATATATATATATATATATATAATATCAAGCAGCTTCATGGAACTCCTAGCAGTGAAAATAGAAAAACTAAACGTGGTACATCTGTAGACCTCCAAAAACTCCAACTGAAAAATTCTCGGATATAGGTAATACTCTGCGGAGACTTTAACTTTTCATTTCTAGAATACAAAAAGGTGGGTGTATATATATATATATATATATATATATATGTGTAATGTATGTATGTATATATATGTATGTATGTATATACCGGGTGTCCGAGAATTATCTGTACAATTTTTGGCTATTAAAAGTCAACCATGAAGTGTAGAAATTCCAGTGTTGTCCCATTTTACAGAGAAACTCATTAAGTTTTTTTCTGATAACAAGTTTTGACAAGTTTTTTCTTTTTTGTACGCGGGTGACAGACATTGATGATTTAAAAGCAAGATCACAGCTGCTATTGAGCGAATGATGTGGATATGCTGCAGCGTACATGGCAACATTTGGATATCGATTGAATGTTTTGCGAATCACTAATGGTGCACATATTGAATGTTTGTAACAACGTTACTTAATAAAAGAAACTTTTGAAAATACAGATTCTAAATAATCTTGTTTAAGAATTTTACGTGTTATCAAGAATTTTATTAAAAGATGAAATTGTACAGATAATTTTCGGACACACTGGAATTTCTAAAAAACTTGTCAAAACTTGGTATCAGAAAAAGCTTAATGAGATTCTCTGTAAAATGGGACAACACTGGAATTTCTACACTTCATGGTTGACTTTTAATAACAGCCAAAACTTGTACAGATAATTCTTGGACACCCTCATATATATATATATATATATATATATATATATATATATACACACAGGGTGTTTCAGGAGGAAAGGTCAATACTTCGGGAGGTAATAGTATCGGTCATTGTGAAAAAAAAGTTCATATGAACATGTCTACTTCTGAATGGTTACGGAGATAGAGCTGTTTGAATCTACAAAAGCATTGTTAATGGTAATCAAGAAAGAGAAACCAATTACTGTTTCTAACATTTAATGTTTAAACATTGGCATTTTGAATGGTATCAGATACAGAAATGACAAATTTGTTACAGTTTACAATACGTTTTCGAAAATCCCACCGTCAACCTCAATGCACTTTGCAACTCGTGTGCGAAGATCGCGTGTTGTTCGTCTGAGTTGATCTTGACGTTCCTTTATGCGGGCAGCAGCAGCATCCAAAATGCGCGCGAGCAATTCGTCTCGTGTATCCACCTTTCTTTTGTAAACTTGACTTTTCATCCACCCCCACAAACAATAATCTAACGGAGAGAGATCTGGAGACTTTGGTGGCCGTTGAATGGGACCACCGCGGCCGATCCATCGACCAGGGAAAGTTTGATTTAGGTATTGCATCACCAGACGGGTAGAATGTGGAGGAGCTCCGTCATGCTGAAAGTACATCCCAGCGCGTGTAGCCAAAGGAACATCCTCCAATAGTCCTGGCAATTCATTTTGCAGAAATTCAAGGTAACTTTGTCCTGTAAGACGATTCTCTAAAGTAACAGGGCCAATCAGCTGATCATCGATGATACCGCACCACACATTGGCAGAGAAGCGATGTTGAAAATTTGTTTCCACAGTGGCATTTGGATTTTCGTCTGACCACCGATGAGAGTTAAGAGTGTTGTTGATATTGTCACGGGTGAAAGTAGCTTCATCGGTGAACAGTATTAATCGAAGCAATCGGCGATTAGCATTTACCCAATGACAAAATTCCAGTCGCATGGCAGCGTCTCCTGGTTGAAGGTGGTGTACACGCTGTACATGATATGGATGCAAGCCTTCCTCACGTAATGTTCGCCATACTCTTGTGTGTGGTACACCGAGACGCGTAGAAATTCTTCATGATCTAGTAGTAGGACTACGCTCTACCAACTGAAGAATGTTTTCCACTTCATCCACATCTTGTTGACCTTCACGTTCAGATGAAACTTGAGCGCTGGGAAGTGTACCAATCTCACGCAATGTGTTGAAAACCCTGGTAAACACTCTTCGATCCGGAATTCTGAGGTTCGGAAACCGTCGATGGTATTCTGCAACAGCAGCTGTTGCACCTCCATCGCAAAAACCGTCGATATACACCATATCTGCATATTCGGCATGTGTGAAGGTGTGTGGCATTCTTAACACTGCTTCAAACACCAAACAATGTCACTCACAACAGTCAGCTGTCGATTGGCTTATGTTACATGCTTACATGGTTCAAGGTTATAGGGGAGGGAAGGGGGAGGGAGAGCTGCGCGCGCATCGGATTCAAACAGCTCTATCTCCATAACCATTCAGAATCAGACACATGTTCATATGAACTTTTTTTCTCACAATGACCGATACTATCACCTCCAGAAGTATTGATCTTTCCTCCTGAAACACCCTCTATGTAACCTTTGGTTAGCTTCCGCCCGAATTGTTCATTCTGACGAAGGTCAAGCTTTTCACTCCACCTTAGACCTACAGTTTAACGTGGAATCCGAACCACTCCCCATCAACAGCCCAGCGTCTTAACCACTTGGCCACCTAGGGTACCCATTTATCTACGAACCACTTTTTGTGTGGAAGGATGAACAGCTGGGTTTTGCTGCGTGCCGGCTGCCGTCGGGTCTCGAACCCGGGGCCGATGGATTCGTAGTCAGCGACGCTAACCACTACACCATCGAGGCGTATTCCGGCATTCCGAGGCGCATATATATATATGTGTATATATATATACCAGGACAAGGGGGGGTACAAGAGAAGACCAGGAGCAAGCAAAAATGTTGATGGCTCTAACAAACGAGTTTATGTTGACGCGAGAGATAACAAAAAATAACTGGCTAGATCAGGTATTTATGAATAACTAACTTGATTGATGATATACAAATAACCCCAACTATTATCTCAGACCACAACATAATTGAGATATCAACAAATATGGCAACAACATTAAAAGACAATACCCATACTGAAGAAGGAAATTTGGGACTTTTAACTTAAACTCCAAGTTTATAAACTGGGAAGCAATCAGATCACACCTGGCCCAAATAGAGTGGAAAACAGTTTTAGAGAATTAAAACAACCAAAGAAATGCTAACAACCTTGGAAGAAAAGACGTTGGGAGTTTCAGAAAAATGTGCTCCGAAAGCACAGCCAAAAGGAGAGAGATACTGGTTCGAGAAGCAAAAGCGAACAATATTCTACAGAAGAGAGAGAGTAGCGGCGAATTGAGTTAATTGCAGAGACAACAATACCAGGAAAGTAATATAAGAAAAACTGGAGAGTATTGATAGGGCAATACAAACTCTGATTAACGGCCATACAGGGAGGGAAGAGGAAAAGGCGGTAGAAGTTATAAAGAAAAATCCAAAATACTTCTCTAGCTATGCGAAAAGGAAAACAAAAACGCGCGCCACTATCGGACCCTTAAGGGAAGGAAATAATGAACTAACCGACGATCTAAAAGAAATATCTGAAACATTGAGAGCCCAGTATAAATCAGTCTTCAGTACCCCAAAAAAGTGACAAAAGGATACCTAATATAGATGCATTCCTTGAAGAGAAATTGCAAGGAAATTGTATGACAGATTTTGATTTTACCCCAGAAGAGATAGCGCGAGCTATAGGACAAATGAAACCACATTCAGCTGCAGGTCATTATTGATTAAAAACTGTGAAAATGAAATAACTACACCCTTATACTGGATATGGAAAAGATCCCTCGACACTGGGAAAATACCGAGCATCTTGAAAAGAGCAATCATTGTCCCTATATATAAAGGAGAGGATGGATCTCGAGCAAAGAACTATAGACCAGTGTCATTGACGTTCCATCTCACCAAAGTATTTGAAAGAATAGTGAGAGAAAATCTATGACTTCTTGGAGACACTGGAAAGGCTCGACGAAAATCAGCACGGATAACGATCAGGACGATCATGCCTATCACAACTCATAGAACACTATAACAATATTGTTGTGGTATAATAGCATATAAATTGAAAGGTATGGGAATAACAGGCAAAGTGGAAAAATGGATCTACAACTTCCTCGAAGAACGTCTACAGGTCGTAAAAATTCAAAGTATATCATTATCAAAATCGGAAGTACCGCAGCTCAGTACCACAAGGAACAGTATTGGCTCCACTCTTATTCATTACCATCATAGGCGTATGAGGTGGGGTGGGGTGGTCTGGTCGGGCGGCAGCCCCCCCCCCCCCCCCCCCCCCAGGACTAGGGAATTGAGCATTTTCAGGGCAAATTTTTCCTGACATTCCTTTTTTTTTTTTACTTGAGGTGAATTAATTACTTGCTACTATACTTGTAATTAATAATTAAAACGCAAGTCGAGGACTTGCTGAATCCAATATCAACTGCAATACCATAGTTTTGCTTGTAATTTAGAAATGTTGTAGCAAAATTTATCTCATTTTTGTAAATTGTAGTGTTTTTTATATAAAAAAGGCTTTAATATACAGTATGTTACTCATACTCTAACCTTTGTTATTCTATGCCACACTGGTGCTTATACGGAAATTAGGGCACCCTGAAAATTTTTAGGGCAAATCCCGCCCCCCTCTTGAGATATGGTAGAAACGAGGAACTTAACCAGACAACATATGTTCCAGGTAAACAGGAAATAAATTCAGAGAAGCACGAAAGCGATAGATTTGGGGGTTATAATGACCGATGATGCGAAATTCGAAACACAAAATCAGATATCGATAAACAAGACAGAGTCGCTGGACAGGTACTAAGAACATTTAAAAGAAGGGACAGGACAGTAATGATTCCCCTGCTAAAAACACTGATTATACCAAAACTTTAATACTGCTCAGTTTTGACGTCCCCATATAAAAAGGAAGAATTAATAAACTAGAAGAAACGCGCACACATTTCACAGCCAAGATTGATGGCTGCAAAGAACTCAACTACTGGGAAAAGACTACGTAAATTAAATCTGTACTCCCTGGAAAGAAGAAGATAGGTACACCATAATCTACATATGGAAAATAATCGAAAAACTGGTACCAAACCGCAAACCCAATTACCATCCAAACCCAAACGTTGGGTTTTTATCATGAAAAAGAAAAACTTTAGTATTTGCCATTGATCATGATTTATTCGGACTATAGTGGATTTAATTATTCCGGAAGGGTTCCTCGTTCCATGCACATTAGATCTGTGTATTCCATATATATACAGGGTGGCCATAAGTTAAAATCGGTTATAATTAAAGCGAAAATACCAAAAAAAAAATCAAAGTAAATAGTTTATAATAAGTTTGAAAAATTAATCAATAAATAATTTTAAAGTGCAAAATATAACCATTTCCAAAAATATTCTTTCCTTTTTTTAAAATTCGCTAGATGGATTTTCGTTTTAATTATAACCTATTGGGACTTACGGACTACCCTGTATATATAACATATATGCTAACTCTAGACCTCGTATAACAAAGATAACGTGCGAGAAGTCTAAATTAATAATTGTCCCTTTTTAATATAACAATATTACATAGTAACTGAATAACTATTTCTACCTTTAACCATGTAAATTTTCACACGCACGAAGAGCTTGGAATGATATTTTGATAGTTTTGTACCTATATTAAATATAACAAACCCAATTCTCATGCACTGAAATATAGATAAATTTCCTTCAACGATACTCTTCATTACGTACCGTTAACTATCATCTTGAAAACTATAAATTTTAAAGAAATTAGTTGGTTTCCCCCAATTAATAGATTGGTAATGGTTTCTCTCAAAAAAAATATTAAAAAATTAAACTGATTTTGTTACACGTGACCAATTATGTGTGTGTGTGTGTGTGTAGAAAAACTAGCTTTATATTACATTGTATACCACGGTTCTTATAACAAAGTTTTGTTTGCTGAAGTAGTTTAATCTCCTTCGCACCATTTTTTTTAATAATTGAATTGAATAACCTTTTTATTAATAATAAAATAAATACGTTGATTTTACAATTTACAGTGACAGAAATAATTGTGAAGTTGGACTATTTATTTTATTTAATTTGGCCCTTAAGCTGTAGATTTTGGCGGTCATTTGGCGGAGGGGACTTACGGCTTTACGTGAAATCCGAACCACATCATCTGGATACGGAGGACGGTCTCCCATACTACTACTACTACTCAGACTCAATGTTGCTTAACTTCGTTAATCGACGGGAAGAGGTGTTACGAGTGACGGTCACTTACGACATTGGTCACTAATAGGTTCTTTCATCCTATAAACATTAAACGCGTATTTAAACCATTTGCGGACTGAGTTGTTTTTTTTTAAACTGAAAATAAAATATCAAATTTCTTGATTTTCCTAATTTGCTTACCAATAATCTCGTGGTGATTGCTTATCACCACCTATATTGGCGTGACATCTCGCCGTCGGCAAATAAAGATTGATGAACACGGAGGATAAAATAGCCAATTTGGTAATTTGCTATCTAATCCACGCATCCCATTCCAATATTCGCGTGAACATTCCCATCAAATGGAATCGATGAGTCAAAAAAGAACTTCAAAATACTTTCTAAAACCAACAAAAATTACTTTTTATTTTTTGAAAATTCTCTTTCTACTTAGAAATAAACCAAATTTTACTTTTTGAAAATTCTCTTTCTACTTAGAAATAAACCAAACTTAAATGATTACAACCTTTTCCATAATTTAAACAAGGTAAGACGAGTAATGCAACCAATTTATACATTAACTGCGATCGACCATCCGTTCTCTAAAAGGTAATTCGGTTTCGCATGCAAAAAAATAAAAGAAACCCGGCTACTTTACGGACTTCTCGCTGTAATTCACGAGGTTAGTATCTCAAAAAGTTGGCGTATTACCTATAACTATATCCGATATATTTTTTAGCAAAAAGCCTTTCAACAATTTTTATGTATTGTAATCGTTCAACAGTTTTAAACTTCAATTACATATTTTACTTACTGCGATATATTTTTGTTTTCGAAATGTTTTTTTTCCCGTTTTACAATAAATTATTTTAAACTTAAAATAATCACCGATTTGTTCTGTATTACGATGTGAAATATCACTTTTGTATTCAGCATTGATGATGGTAATAGATATTGACGAAAGCTTTGCAAATAAATGTTTAGACTGGTTTTTACGTTTATTGTAAACTTATGCTTCTCACGTAATGAATATATAATTTATACGTAAGTGTGTGTGTGTGTGTGTGTGTGAAACGCTGAACAAGTGCAGTATTGAAGCATTATCTACAGATATATATTTTGTTTCTCAGTTTTCATTCGATTACCCATTCCAAGAAAAATAAATGGAGCTATTGAAGAATAGGGACCCTAGCCTTCTTTAGTTAGGCTTATAAGGCTAACTAAACGAAAATATCACTACCTAACCTAACCAATTGTTAGGTTAACTGTACGCCCTTGACGATTGGTTAGGTTAGGTCATGATATTTTCGTTAGTTAGCTTTATAAAGCTAACTAAAGAAGGCTGGGGTCCCTATTCTTCAATAGCTCGAAATAAATTTGTGGATGAAGAGAAACCAAACCTTTCGAAACTGACTTCTCCCATTCTCAATGGTCACTATGCGAATGTAAATTGTCTAAACCTGGTGGTTAGTTTACGCCGTCAATGACCTCGATGTTGCAACGCCAGAAGGATTACATCCACTCACTCACTCATTCCTGCTTAGTTGAACCCTTTCTCGACTGGTGGAGCTCGCAGTCCGACCGGAAATAATAATAGTAATTAAATAATAATAATAATAATATAAATCATACTAAAATGTAACTTTTCTATAAATGCTTCTAAACGTTTATGTAGGTTAAGTTTAGTTGTCGGAAAAGGAACCTAAAATGTGATATAAGTAACGAGTTACTAAAATAGTTTCAAATAACTATGTTATATATTTAGGTTAAGAGAAACGATAACGTAGCGTTCAAACAAAACCTGGTAATTTACAGTCCCAAAAACAGTCAATAAATGAAGATAGAATTTAACCGATTGAGAATTTAACAAGAAAACTGTCAAGACGGGTTAGCCGACAGAATTTCAGCCTATATTTTACATTACAAATGAGTGTTGTCACCATTTATGCAAATTATAATAATTATAATGGCACGTAAATATTTTGGTGTACTTTATTCGTACACACACACACACACACACACACACCACTAAAAGGCCTAAAATCTGAAGGAAGGAGAGGTCAAGGGCGAATGCCTGCAAAAACACCCGTCCCCCATCAAGAAAGAAGTCAAAATGAAGGTCCAGGGTTTTCGAGATGCCTGGACACTGCATTTAAAAGATTGGAGGTCATAGACACGGGGAAAGATGGATTCAGGAAGATTGTTCCAGAGTTGACCGGTTGAGTATATGAAAGATTGAAAATACCGATTAACTTTTGCGTTAAAGTCGGACAGAAAAGGAGTGAGAATGTATCGAAAGTCAGGTACTGCGTGCTCTACTTAAAGGAGGAGGCCTGCAGTTAGAGAGTTCAGAAGAGAAATTTCTTTTATCATAGCGATAGTAAAGAGAGAGTGAGGCAACACTGTGGCGAAGAGAGAGAGATTGAAGACAGTCAGTAAGAGGTGAGGAATTGACGAGACGAAAAGCCTTTGATTCCATCCAGTGAAGTTTAGTTGTGTGGGTTGAGCCACACACACACGAGAAATGTACTCCATACAGGAGCGGACAAGACCCCTGTGCAGAGACAGCAACTGACTGGGGTGAAGAAACTGCGGAGCCGGTACAGCACACCTAACCTTTTCGAAGTTGTTTTAGAAAGAATATTTGTAAAATTTTTAATATTTGAAAAGTAAACGCCAAGAATGTTAAGAGAAGAGGAAGGATCGAGTTGTGTATTGTTGACAATAACGGGATAGTCGTGTGGAAGATTGTGACAAGTAGACAGATAGAATAACTGAATTTTTGAGGCATTGAAAACCACAAGGTTTTCTCTCTTCCAATTAGAGATGGTAGAAAGATCAAAGGTCAGGTGCAAAGCATGGAGCAACTGTTGAGAGGGACGCTTTGTGAAGCGGGTGCAGAAGTGAATAGTGGAATTATCGGCATAGGAATGGATAGGACAGAAAGCGCGACTTAACAGATCATTGATAAATAAGAGGAAAAGAGTACAGAGCCCTGAGGATCACCACTATTAATAGCTATAGAAGAACAGTGGTCATCTACAACTGCAGCTATAAATCGGCCAGAAAGGAAATTAGAGATGAAGGCACAGACAAAAGAATAGAAACCAAAGCAGTGTAGTTTGGAAATTAGATTTGTGCCAGACTATCAAAAGCTTTTGACATGTCTGGCGCAATTGCAAAGATTTCACCGAAATCCCCGGATGGAGGATGTCCAAGAGTCACGGGGCCCTCTGCGGAACTTACTGACGATCTGAAGGAGGATTGTGAGAAGGTGTTAAGAATCTTCCTATTAAGGATAAATTCCAAAACTTTAGAAAGGCAAGAAATCAAAGCAATTGGACGATAATTGGAGGGTTGAGAACGGTCACCCTTCTTTGGGGACAGGCTGAATGAAAGCGAACTTCCAGCAGGAAGGAAAAGTACCAGATGAAAGACAAACAAAAGAGGTTGCCTAGGCAGGTTGTCAGCACAGAAGCACAGTTCGAACAGCAGGAGGGACACCATCAAGACCGTATGCCTTCCCGGAGGTGAGCCCAGGTAGTGCCGAAAGAACATCTTTCGAGAGATTCTAATTTCCGACATAATTAAATCGCAGGAAGGAGGAGCTGAAGGAAGAGCACTGGCATCATCCATGGTTGAGTTGGAGGCGAAAGTTTTCTGGCTAGATGCCAGAAAGAGCGAGAAGAATTAGAATTGGATAGGTTTTCACATTTTTGCCTGATGAAGGAATGTTTGGAGAGTCGAAGAACATATTTTGCACGATTCCGGGCAGAAATATAAACTAAGAGTCAGAAGGTGGATGGCGACGGTACCTTCTGAAAGCCTTCTCTCTCTTGCGGATAGCACTAGAACAAGCAAAGTTAAACAAAAATTTTTTTGTATTAGTAGTAGGAAGAGAATATGGAATGTATGCCTCCATGCCCGAGAATACACCTCCGTGATGCGTTCAGGACCCCGGCCACGGACCACGAAAGCAGCAATCATTCCATGGGAAATCGGAGAATTCCACTTTAGAAGAGAGGTTGTTAGAGAGTTCTGAATAGTCAATAGAATTAGGAGAAAGGTAGCGCAGATTTATTTAGTTTGAGATTGGCATGTAAACCGTAGCCAGAGGGTGTAGAATTCGGAGGACTCAAGTTCGGAAATACTAGAGCAAGTGAGGTCATTGCGTACATATACGCAACATCCACCTTTGTAGTGAAATTGAATATAGAGAAAGTAGGAGGGTTGTTGTCAGTCATCCCAGACACCTGAGTTTCAGTGAGGAAGAGAAGGCGAGTTTTAGAGGATAAGAGGTGGTGCTCAACATATTGAAAATTTGAGGAAAGGCCACGAATGTTGCAGAAGTTTGTGAAAATTGAATCAGGCAGACACCCAGACCATCTCGAATGGGCAGTAGCAGAACCAGCTCCGCTGCCCGGGTCTGCGTTCCCGGTATCGGCAGCTGGGGAGCCAGAAGTAGACACATTTATGGTCTTCTTCCCAAGGGACTCCGAGGCTCTTGAGGTCGATGCCACTTTATTTTTTTAATTTTGGAAAGATTGTGTAGTATTAATGTGCCGCATTAGCTGCTGGCCTCAGCGCTGTACCAGTTTCTGACCCTTCTGACTGATTACTATATTACACTGAGGAAAATACCAAGTTATATGAAACAAACTTTGTCTATTGTTACCACAATTTTAGTTTACATTGCAATTACTTGTACTGAATATTAGTAATAATGAGGAAATTTTGTTCTTATGACGAAAAGGGAGATCACATCAACATCAACTCTCTTGTTAAAATAAAAAAAAAATTGGTTTATTGTTTAGTTGTGTAAACTAGTTTTTTCAGTGTACAAGAACAAAGATGTCAACATAAGAGTAACGTAACAATCAGTATACATTACTGAAGTTATTTCAAAAATTCATACGAAACTGAATATTAACTTAGATGTGTGTGTGTGTGTGTGATTATTTTTCGGTTTTCCTTTGAAATATTTGAAACTTACTTCAATTATATTAAAACAACATCGTACCATGTTGCAACACCGTTTCTCGTCGATCAACGACATTGGGTCTGGGTCATAGTTAGATGGGTGACCGTCATTTGCGTCTAGATGATGTAGCGACCCGTGGCTCGGATCTCGCATAAAGCTGTAAGTCCCCTCCATCACATGACCTTTGCTGTTACGGAGGAGGATAACAACCCCAGATATACACATTAATGACATAATTAAACTTGTTTATTAAATAAAACCTTTTTCTATTGTCACTACTGTAGATCGAGTTTGTGAAGACTTCACACGATTTCCCAGCCGATCGGTTACCTGCTGTCGAAGGTCCTGAGCAGCCCTGCTCTAAAGTGTGGGAGTCTTTAGACATGTCCGCCTATGTATCCAAGAGGATGTTGAACATTTCTATCACATTCTGTAGGCCCATGGATATTCAAGAATTTTCAAGTAAGCTTATAAAATCTCTCTGCCCTTACTGGTTTTCCCCTATTTTTAATAGCTACTTGTAGAGGTTACTTGGTGGTAGAACGAAAGTGATAAACCAGTGTGTGGTGAAATGTCGTGTATACCACTGCAAAGAAGGAATTCAAGCTTTTAAGCTTAAAAAATAAAGCCAAACAGGTTGGTTTAGGGCTTAGGCCTTATATTCAAGACTATACAAGCTTTCTGTGACGACACTGTTTAGATTATTGATTTAAATAGGATATTTTTAGATTAGATGTTAGAAGTACATAACTGCATAGCTTATAAAAAGTTATATTTGTTCTGAAACTGTCTGTGTATTGTATCTGCAGCACGTAATTATAGCCATATAGAGAGGTTCATTATGTTGATACCACTCGTGCAGGTGTAAATCACTTCGTGCGAGTGGAAAAGGTGGTAACACTTTGAGTTTCTATACACTGGATATGGTTCTTATCGCTATCCTTTACACGCGAGTTTCGTTAGTTGTATGTACCCTCAAGGTATATACAGGGTGCCCCATAAGTCAGTTTTACCCTCCGAACCTTTTCTTACTAGAATAGAGTGAAGGTAAATGGACTGATAGAACACCCTGTTTATGTTAGTCAGTGTTAAACCAGTCATTTCACGGAATGCGTACAAAGTTTCAGGCATTTATGTAATGTCTGTTTTCCTTAATGATTTCGTCATAAGTTAGGTTGGAATTAGTAATGCGTAATGCCTGTAATTAAGGGTCACGGGTATTATACGAAATGCCTGGCATTTTTAGGCATTACGTGAAATGACTGGGTGCCCGGTAGCTCAGTAGTTTCTGTGGCGGACTCTGAGTATTGAGGCTCTGGTTTGCTTCTTCCTGCTGGCTCCTGGGTTAGGTTGATTTGGCCATTACCCTGTCATTGTTCGGGCTAAAGGCGACCCTTGGGGCACACTCACCCCCACCGTGGAGAAATGAGCTCTCTGGCTTCTTTACCTTTTAAGTGAAATGACTGGTTTCTCACAATGACTGTAACATATACAAGATCCAGTTGCATGATTCATTATGGACAAGATTCATTTAAAGTCTTCTCTTCCGTGAGGCCGTAGAAAATGTATTTAACTATTTTTTAACCCGCAAATTACGAGTTTATTCATTATAGCCCCATGCAGGTATGCTCTACACAAAATGAACCCAGATCCAGACCATTTTATATAATTTTGAATACGACTTTCACATACAGGCTTGCATGTAACTCAATATTTTCAGTATCTATCGGATATTTTCTGTAGTTTTTGTATGTTGCATACGAAGTATAAAATTTCGTATGATACGAGTATAAGGAAAGATTCACTTGTAATTTTTTCCCATAAAGTTGTTGAAAATGCTTCGGCACATTTTTTCCATATGTATTGAATGTGTATATGTCACAGTCAAAGCCGAAATCAGTCAATACGCGTAATGACTGGTCAATACACGTTTTGACCAAGGCGTTAGACAATACACGTTTTGACCAAGGCGTTAGTCAATACACGTTTTGACCGAGGCGTTAGTCAATACACGTTTTGACCGAGGCGTTAGTCAATACACGTTTTGACCGAGGCGTTAGTCACACGTTTTGACCGAGGCGTTAGTCAATACACGTTTTGACCGAGGCGTTAGTCAATACACGTTTTGACCGAGGCGTTAGTCAATACACGTTTTGACCGAGGCGTTAGTCAATACACGTTTTGACCGAGGCGTTAGTCAATACACGTTTTGACCAGTTATTACCCATACTGACTGATTTCGGCTTTTGACTGTGACATATACAATAAACGAATCTTTCGTGTAAATGTAAGTTAATTGAAAAGAATTACTTTGAGCCGCTTCTCTCTTTTTGGGGGCTGTTTAACCTCCTTCGCAACGTCTAAGATCATATGACGGTGGTGGGTGGGTCGGAGACCTACAGCATTATGTGAATTTCGAACCACAGATCTTCATCTGGACACGGAGGAAGCTCACTCGTCCAACTACTACTACTAGCCAAACCCAGCCTCGCTCAACTTACTTCGCTCAACTTCGCTGATCTATCGGGAAGCGGTGTTACGACGTGGCTACAGTGTAGCCCAAATGGTATACTGCGGATGGTCTCTAAATTTCCGGGCAGTTGGTTGGTATATTTTGATGCGTATCTTGCTGCATCAGGCAGATTCAGTTCAGCGAGGTAAAGCGACGTTAGATCTATCCAGTAATTGGATGGATAACTGTCCTCTGCGTTCAGATAATGTCTCGGCCCGTGGTTCGGATCCTACGTATAAGCTACTTCATGTGATATTTGCCGTTGCGAACGAAGTTAAACAACCCCCGAACATTATTTTTATTGCAAGTGGGCTCAATTTATAGAATATATTATGGAGTACATAATTATGGTCCCAGCTTTGCAAAGAGTATACACTAAGAGGGTTTGTTTAACCTAGATATGAAATGCCAGCAATGACGATATATTTAAATCCACCGCCATTTGTTGGTATCCACCTGCGTGCCAGGTTAGAGGTTATTCGGTTGTTTTGGGTTCGAGTCTTTGGCCAAATTTCTCTTATTTTGAAAGCCCTTAAGTATGTGTGCTGAACACCAAAATTAGATTAAACGAATTATGTACTAAAGGCTTCACCCTTCAAAAAGGAGGAAACCCGAGGTTATAACCGGTCTGAGAGTAATTTTAGTGTAATTTATCTAGCTATTAATCAGTGTTTAATGTTCCCGGGAGGGATGTCCTTTCACCCTGGGGAAACATTGCTTAGCAAGCGGTACTCGTAAGTTGTCGTTGGCTACTGAAGAGGTATAAATTTGTCGACACCGTCGTTGTTTGAACACCATATATTTAAGTGGTTTATATGTCCGTTAGGTTAGGTTAGGTTAGATTAATCAAGGTTGTTAGTCAGTACTATGTACAGTTTGATACGATTTCAACTTTTCTTGCCTGCGATTTCGCGCTTTTCCGTCTTAACTTAAATTATTATTATTGTTTAAATTACTATTTAAAAAAAAAAAAAATCCTGACTGTTTTGATATATTTTCAACGTAAATTAATTTGTCAATACAGGAATTCATTAAAGTAATTAAAAATGTTGACCAAATTCTCAAGATAATAAGTCATTTTATTTACGAGCATTATCTTCACGTTGTCAATATGCAAATTTCGGAAAACAAGTTATATGTAATATACAGGTGATCGAAAAATGATTGCGCACCACGACCACTTACGTGTGGTTGCGATGCACAGTAACTTTTCGATCACCCGTATCGGATATCATCTAATCAAACACATATAAAGTAAAGTTTGTTTATTATGAAGAATCTATTTACATTCCCACCATTGTTATATCATAATGCCAAACATCACCTTCCAATAATTCTCTCTCTTTCTCTCTCATACACACACACATACACACACACACGGTGTTTCACAACCGGTCTGCTATACTTTGGGGGATGATATCGAGTAAAAAAGTTAATACAACATCGATGCTATTTCCAACTGTTGCGGAGCTACGGACGTTTTAAGGTGCACGGAAAAAATAAACGAGAGTATTAATCTGATGTATTTATTGCTACATTTTATGAGATACACCTTATAAATGTTCAAAATGTCCGCCTCGGTTTTCAATGCATAGTCTTGCTCGTTCCAAACAAGAGTCCAATGCCAAACTACCATCAGTGCTGCCATCTATCGAATTACACACAAGTAGGGATTTGTTGTTTGCACATCTTAAACGTCCGTAGCTCCGTAACGGTTGGAAATAGCACCTATGTTGTATTAACTTTTTTACTCGATATCACCCCCCAAATCACCCCTAAATATGGCAGACCGGTTGTGAAACACCCTGTTTGTATATATATTTAAAAAATACAACACCTAACACGAAATACTAACGTGATGTTAAAGGAATTGAAACTCCAATAAAATATAAATTAATGAACGAGAAGGTCATTAACTGATTTGATATTAAGCGGAAAGGTAATTATTTAATTGAATTTTCCCGAACCATGATAATTGATAATTACTTGGGAAACTGCACATGTTGTGATTCATGATAGTATGTATGTACACTTATACTGTACACTCAAAACACTACGTCAAGTCTGTATACATGCATATATATATATATATATATATATATATATGATAATCATGAAGGCAGAGAAAATACTACTCCTTTTCCCTTACACACACACACACACACGTTCTGTGCCCTGGCGCAGGCTAACGACATTTCGTCAACAAGATACGAGATTCTCTCGATAAGTCGTTTGGGGGTTACATTAAGTTTGGGTAGGTTAGATTAAATTAGGCTAGGCTAGGAAATGTCCTCTACACCAATGACCTTAACGTAACTCGACCTTAAGTTAGTCTGACCCCAAATTTTTTTTCAGAATGCCTTGTCGACGAAACATCGCACTGCCAAGACTAAGTTTAGGTTAAATCAGTTAAAGTTAGGTTCTTAGAGTTTCAATAAAGTGTCTGTTGATCCCTCTGGCAGAGGTAACAACGAACTCGTAGACGGACTTTTCATCCTTCGTCGGAGTTGTGCTCCAATGGCGGGTTCGTATAGTGATGTATTAACACTGATCGTTCGTGAAAGTTAGGATTTTGGGCCAGGACTTCTCTTTCCACGCACAACATATCCTGCCGCAACATTATGTAACTCCACGCTTCTCAAACTAGGGGTCGCGTAAATATTATTGGGGGTCGCAGAAACATTTGAAAATATTATTTTTTTCATAAATATACAGTGTTAGTACCTATTGCTTTTATGACATTGAGTGAAGGGTCGCGAAAAAATTTGTCTGATTCATAGGGGTAGCAAGTGAAAAAAGTTTGAGAAGCCCTGGTGTAACTGATGATGATCTAATAAACCATTAAAAATCATGGTGTTGATTAATTTTGTGTATTGTGTAACGTTTTGCGTTGTATAGTCTTTTAATGAATTACGATCATCTTGCTTTCGTTACTGATTTTTACGAACCTGTGGTTCAGATCCCACGTAAAGCCGTAGGGCCCTCCGTCATATAACCTCAGATGTTGCGAAGGAGGTTAAACAACCCATCAAAAAAGAAAAGTGTTCACGATCGGCCTAGAGCCGATACCTCTGCAGTATCCCGCCTCGTATGGGGAATATGATGGAGAGAGTTGCTTAAGACTCTCATCCTTTTTTTTATGCAGGAAGGAGGGGCCAAGGCCAAATGCCCGCAAAAGCGCCCCTCCCATAGAAGAAAGAGAGAGCCAAAATCAAGGTCTGGGGTTTTCGAGATGCCTAGACACACTGCGTTTGAAAGATGGGAGGTCATAAACGGGATGAAAGATGGATTAAGGAAGATTGTTCCAGAGTTGACCGGTTGAGTAGATGAAAGACTGAAAATACCGATTAACCCTTACGTTAGATAGTTGGACAGCATAGGAATGAGAAAGTGTAGAAAGTCTGGTACTGCCTGTTCTCTTTAAAGGAGGAGGCATGCAGTTAGAGAGTTCAGAAGAGCAATGTCCGTTATGATAGCGATAGTAAAGAGAGAGTGAGGCAACATTGCGGCGAAGAGCGATTGAAGACAATCAGTAAGAGACGGGGAATTGATGAGAGGAAAACCCTTTAATTCCACCCGGTCAAGTACGGCTGTGTGGGTTGAACCACCCCACACATGAGAAACATACTCCATACAGGGGCGAACAAGATCCCTGGACAGAGACAGCAACTGAGTGGGGGTGAAGAAACCGCGGAGGCGGTACAGCACACTTAACCGCTTAGAAGCTGTTTTAGAAATAGAGTATATGTGATCTTTCCAGGAAAGATCACGAGAAGAGGAAGGATTGAGTTGTGTATTGTTGAAGGTAAGGGGATGGTCGTGTGGAAGATTGTGACGAGTAGACAGATGGAGGATCTGAGTTTTTGAGGCATTGAAAGCCACAAGGTTTTCTCCGCTCCAATCAGATATAGCAGAAAGATCAGAGGTCAGGTGCCCCATAGCTGCCTCACGCGAATCGTGAAACGACTGCTGTAAGGGACGCCTTGGGAAGCGGGTGGAGAAGTGAAGAGTGGAATCATCGGCATAGGAGTGAATAGGACAGGAAGTACGAATTAAAGTTCATTAATAAATAAAAGGAAAAGAGTGGGTGACAGGACAGAACCCTGAGGAACACCACTGTTAATAGCTTTAGGAGAAGAACAGTGGCCATCTACAACTGCAGCATAGATCCGCCAGAAAGGAAATTAGAGATGAAGGCACAGATAGAAAGATAGAAACCGAAGGAGGGCAGTTTGGAAATTAAAGATTTGTACCAGACTCTATCAAAAGCTTTTGATATGTCTAGCGCAATAGCAAAAGTTTCGCCGAAATCCCGAAAGGAGGATGACCAAGTCATAGAGATGTGCAAGAAAATCGCCAGTAGAGCGTTCCTTGCAGAATCCATACTGACGATCTGAAAGAAGATTATGAGAAGAAAGGTGTTTAAGAATCTTCCTATTAAGGAGAGATTCAAAAACTTTGGAAGGGCAAGAAATCAAAGCAATTGGACGATAGTTTGAGGGTTGAGAGCGGTCACCCTTCTTTGGGACAGGCTGAATGAAAGCGAACTTCCAGCAGGAAGGAAAAGTACCAGATGAAAGACAAAGACGAAAGAGTTTACCTTGGCAGGGTGTCAGCACAGAAGCACAGTTCTTAAGAACAACAGGAGGAACACCATCAGGACCATACGCCTTCCTAGAGTTGAACCCAGAGAGGCAGAGAAAAAACATCTTTGTAAGAGATTCTAATTTCTGACATAATAAAGTCAGAGGAGGGAGGAGATGGAGGAACAGCACCGGAATCGTCCAGAGTTGAATTGGAGGCGAAAGTTTCAGCGAAGAGTTCAGCTTTGTCAGGAGAATAGACGGCAACTGTGCCGTTGGAATGGAAAAGAGGAGGGAAAAAAGAGGAAGCAAAGTTGTTGAAAAGGTTGTTAGCTAGGTGCCAGAAAGAGCGAGAAGAATTAGAATTGGATAGATTTTCACATTTTTGTTGGATGAAGGGAGTTTTGGGGAGTCGAAGAACAGATTTTGCACGATTCCGGGCAGAAATGTAAGCGGAGTGAGAGTCAGGAGTTGGATGGCGGCGTACCTTCTGAAAGCCTCCTCTGTTGCGGATAGCATTAGAACAAGTAAAGTTAAACCAAGGTTTTTTTGTATTAGTAGTAGGAATAGACTATGGAATGTACGCCTCCATGCCCGAGAGAATCGCCTCTGTTATGCGCTCTGCACACTCAGAAGGACCCCGGCCACGGAAATCACAGAAGTATTGCCTATGGGCCTCACAATCAGCGGCGCCGAAGTGCCAAAGGCGTCTCCTCATGGGAGGATCCAAAGACGAATCGGAGCGATAGGACAGGAAACAGATATAAGATTGTGACTGGAGGAGGAGCCCAACGGAGAAAAAAGTTTCACAGAGTAAGAAGAAGGATGAGAGGTAAGAAATAAATCGAGAAGCCTATCTCCAAGGCGATCGGGATACGAGTAGGGTGCTGTACAATCCGTTCTAGGTCATTTAAGATAGAAAAGTTGTAAGCTAGTTCACCAGGGATGTCAGTGAAATAGGAGGAAAGCCAAAGGTGGTGGTGAACATTGAAATCTCCTAAAATGGACATTTCAGCAAAGGGAGAGCGGGAAAGAATGTATTCCATTTTGGAAGTGAGATAGTCAAAGAATTTTGGATAGTCAGTAGAATTAGGAGAAGGATAAACAGCGCAGCTGTCCAGTATTTAGTGTGAGAGTGGCAAGTAAGCCGTAGCCAGAGGGTACAGAATCCAGAAGATTCGAGTTCGGAATACGAGAAGTAGTTAGGTCATTGCGTACATGTACGCGACATCCACCTTTGGAGTGAAACTGAGTATAGAGAAAGTAAGAGGGTACAGAAAAGGGGTTGCTGTCAGTCGACAGACACCTGAGTTTCAGTGAGGAAAAGAAGATAAGGTTTAGAGGAGGAGAGGCGGTGGTCAACAGATTGAAAATTTGAGAAAAGGCCACGAATGTTGCAGAAGTTTATGAAAAGTGAATCAGACAAAGGTTCAGAACATCTCAAATGGGCGGTAGCAGATCCAGCCCCGCTGCCCGGGTCTGCGTTCCCGGTATCGGCAGCGGGGGAGCCAGAAGTGGGGCATTTATGGTCCCCTCCCCAGGGGACTCCGAGGCTCTTGAAGTTGATGCCATTTTTTTTAAAGTTTTGAAAAGATTATGTAGTGTGCCACCAAAGCCAGTTATGTACGGCTGATTAGAGACTTACCACAAGAAGCTGCCTAGATATTTTTTTTAATGTAATTAGGTTGGTATGTTGGAGGGTCCTCAGTTCTTTTTGGCCGGACGGTAAAACGTTTTAGGTCTTGTATTCTAAGAGTATTTTTAGTGTAGTTTTTATGGTCTCCTGTCCTGGATAGGATCAGGGGTGTAGTCGAGGGGTAACGCGGTATAACGGCGTTATACTTCCTAAAATTTCAGTGAAGTAGCGTTATACTACCTACTGTAGTAGCCATAGCTGAATGCTGAGCACTTACGAAGATTTTAGTCAGATGAATTTAATTAGCGCAGATTTGCGCTCAAACTTAACTGTGAAGAACATATCAAATCTTACGTTTCTGAGCATCAACGGACCACCACTTCATCATTTTCAAGCGAAAACCTACGTGACTTCATGGCTAAAAAGACACCGATCTGCAGATGATACGCGTTCCAGACAAGTTTCAAAGAAGGAAACAGACATTCGTTCTGTATGGAGCCTATTGTAGACTATCTGTAACTGTAGTATCTACTATATCACTATCACACGACTGATACGAGTATCTACAGGGCGTCCCAAAAAAATGTATACACACTTTAAATACTTATAAAGGCAGTGTTTATTAAAATACATTTCATTTTCAAAATGTAATAGAATCTACAGACATTATTTAATTGTTTTGTCAACGCCTGTTTTCAAACTGACGTCCGTTCTGGTCCAGGCACTGCTGATAACGCGAAGCAATGGAATCGCAAACATCACGAAACATTTCGTTTGGTATTTGTGTGCATTCTCGTTCAATGGCTGCTCTCAATTCAGCGACTGTTGCAGGTTTTATAGCGTAGACTTTGTCTTTTAAGTATCCCCATAAAAAAAGTCTAGTGGTGTGAGGTCTGGTGAACGCAGAGGGTATTCTACGAAACCCCTTCGTCCAATCCACATCCACATCGTGCCAAGTACCACTCGCAATACTCCACTCTTCGGTCCGGATCATCTTCATTAATAGCATGGACTAATCTTGGAATGTAACTTTTCCATTGACAGCGCTTCAAAATGCGTTGGACAGACGATTCTGAAATTCCTACCTCACGACTCGCTTGCCGCACAGATTTTCTTGGACTTTGGTGATACGTTTCCAGTACTCTTTCTTGCTTTGTGGGGCTTGTCGATGTCCGTGGTCTTCCGGAACGCTTCTTGTGGACATTCTGAACAGTTCCATCGGCTTCAAACTTATCTCTAATTCGAGTGATGGTAAGTCGCGTTGGTGGATCTGTTTGAAACTCCCTCCTAAACTGTCTTTGCACTTCAACTGCGTTTTCACACTTCCAGTAGCATTTTAGAATGAATTTCCTTTGTTCAAAGCTTAGTCTGACTGCCATTATTAATTCTAATGGGTTTAACTTGGAAAGAAAGAAACATCAATTGAGCTATCAGCTGTTAAAGTGTGTATACATTTTTTTGGGACGCCCTGTATATGTGTGTGTTTTATTCAAATTAAAAGTAACTAGAGCATGTACTGTATTTGTGGTTTTATTTACCAAATATATATATTTTATTTTCGAATTAACTTTTACTATTTTTATACAGTAATTGTTCTATGAAACGCTCTATTAAAGTTTTGCCTGTAGCGTTACCCTTCCTAAAATTTTAGGACTACACCACTGGATAGGATACTACAGAATCTTATTGTTCTCGCATTCTTGTGTACTTTTTATCTTCTATAAAATTTGAGACATATCCTTCATGTATTTTTCCTACAGGTACTATGGGTAAATTTCGACTCTGCACGAGATTTCTTTTAGAAAATTGAAGTTACGGAGTATGGTGGTTAATGGATAGATAGTTCAAAGTAACACTCTCCTTCATCAGATTCTATAAATGAAGCGGGATGCCGCTGAAGGGTCCGTCGCTGGCCGGTCTTAAGTAAAGCTATAAAAGTAACAAAAATATACTGTATGTTACAGTATACATATCGGATTGTATAGCGTACACCCTCACGTCTTCGTTCCAGAAAGTAGAGTTTTAGAAATTGTAGTTGAGACCATTAGTCTTCATCGTTCATTTCCTCTATCTTAGCGTGAAAGTCTTTTGTATGGCTTCTATGTTTGTAGTCTCGTTTTCCTATATGGGCTTGCGATTACTGAGTCGTACTCAATTATTGATATGACAAAACTCTTCCATACTTTTAACATAATGTTTGATTTTTGTGCTTTGAAAGCTTCTCCATGCAAACAATTTCAATTATTTTTTCATAATTTTAACATTGTAATGCTATCTAAATTCGATATCTGTTGACAATATTACTCGTAAATCTTTAATGAAAATTTGGTGATATTTTTTCATCTTTGTTTTGTATCCTTCTGCTATACAGTAATTCTATGTTGTTACCATATCCAGCGACTTAAAATTTTTCTTCATTGTACTTCATATTATTTTCTTCAGTCCATTTAAATAATGTATTGATTATCCTGCAATTTTTCTGTCAAAACACTATCTTTATTATGTACATAACTACATGTCTGGCAAAGGAGCCAAAGTTGAATACATTGTGGTGGGACAAAACTGATTACTTCTGAAATTTCAGATTTAACTCCATTTACTACTCACTGACTCAAAAAATTAGATTTATTGTCCCAACTTTGTAGTAATTTCTATTTCTATTTTAAGCTTTTGTATTATAATCTGATCAGGTAAAGAAAAGGCTTAATAAGGTCGGTATTCTGTTTGCGACTTAATTCTTTCATACAATATTTTCCAATGTTGCATCCAATAGTTGTAAAATACATTTGCAATTTCTTCTTTAATCACTCGTTGAAAACGCTTCACAAGGTGGGGGGAGGAGTGTGATGCTAGTCGACAATTCCTTGGCATTGCTTTGCCACCACCTTTGTAAATAGGATCAATGCTTGCAATGTTTACTGAGTTTGATTTATCCTATGTAGAATAATCTTCTCCATAGTAAGTATAGAGGCTTCGATATACTCTCCTTGGATTTCTTTAGAAGCCTAGCACTTCGTGCCTGGCTCTGCTGCTGGGTTTTACTGTATTTGTAATACAACATTAATTATTTATTTCCCTTTCCAAGAATTCAAAATATTTGTAAATTCAAGTCTGTATTCATTTTTGATAGATTTGTATTAATATCGAAAAATTTATTCGGATTTTTTATTTCTTTCTCGGGTTTCGGGAAGCTGAACACAGAACTGATCGTTCCTTAAGCAGTTCGTTCACTTTTTGTGGATCATTTGTACTTTCATTACCATTTATTACCTTCCAATATTCTTTTTACATTTCATTTTTCTTTTAGCAAAAGTATGAAAATTATTTTTTGTTTTCTGTTTAGAGCATCCCGTGGCTCGATCAGTTAAGGCGCCACTCTGTTGCCTAGAGGTAGTCGGTTATCTTTTCTGTATCTTACGTCGCGGCGAGGCGGTGGATCGGCCACCCCAAGTTGATTGATTGTGGCTACGGTAGCCGTGGCTCGGAACCTTAATCCCCACTTCCTTGAGATATGGGACATTAGATGTTACCTTGCCTTTTATTTTCTGTTATTTTGCATTATTCTTCCTTGTTTAATCTTGCGGATGAAATGTTTTAAGGTCATTTCTGTTTTACATATTTTTTTTCTAACTTCACTCCCCTTGAGTCTGTTTTGCATCTGTGGATATATATTACAATTTGTTTAAATTGTCTAAATAGCGTTCTAATTTTTCTCAAGTTTACGATACTTACTTTTTGTCTCTTGGAAATATGTTTTAACAATATTGGTTTTATTTCGCTTTCTTTAACTGGTAGAATTCTTTGTGGATTTTTTCTCGAAGGCAATTCCAAATAAAAATCTTTTAATTTTTCATTTATACGTACACAATCTACTTTCTTTGAATTTATGTTTAATTCTTCAAATATTTCTTGTTTTTCAAGAATGAGATCCAAGATTCTGGTTTCTAATTTCATTTATATTTCCATTGTTATGGTTAAAAAGAAAAAAAAAACATTTCTCGTGATCATGTCATTGTACTGGACTCAATATTGACAAATAGCATCCTCATTTCGAGAATGTTATACCTACTTTTCAAATGTTGTCATGAAAATTCTCAACATTCATAAAATGGAATAAACCTGCTGTTTTTAAAGAAAAGTTAAAATCTCCACACATTAATATATTTACTACTAGGATTTCTTTAAATTAGATTTCTATGGTGATGAGTAATGAGAAATGTAGTTCCCAGACTTCTTCCTTTAAAACTTTTTACTGCCAGCAGTGGCTGGCGACACACACACACACACACACACACACACACACACACACACACGTAGCCTTGCCTGCCCTTTACTTTTCTGAATGAATGTTTTCCAGCTGGATAAGTGTAACCATGGTATGTGAGTAATTTAATTTTTTATAACGTATGTTAACTTTTATTTTGTGAACTTTTTCTCTGAGCTAAACTAGTGGATTTTTGAGTCTGTTCGTCTGCAAACTCTCGAACTCTTTCTATTTTTTGAAAACAACATTCCGCAAAAGTTTGAGATTAAAATTTCAGATGAATTCCTTTTCTGTCTGTCTCTGTCTCTCTTCCTATGCGAAAGACGCAATATAAATTACTATATGATAAATCTCCGGTACAGTGGCTTTGGCAGGCTATGGGGAAATGATGGAACGTCGAAATGATGACTTCTTGTACATAATAGAGAAAATTCCTTAAAAAAAATGTATGGTGTAAATTAGATTGTTTAGTATTAATGCTATCTTTTATTTTCCACTGTCTTCGTTATATTTTTACATATTTTCCTATAAATCATCTTTCACCACTATTTTCTGTCAGCAGCGGCTGGCGAAGGAGGGAGAGAGCCTTTTCTATTCTATACTTTACTATCACGTTACTTTGTGAGAGCTTTACATATCTACAGTATAAGCGTAAGCATGGTGTAAGTTTTTAGTATTTTTTACTGCCATTTCTAACTTTTTTTTACTTCCTTCTTGAGCTAGCCCAAAGTGGATCTTAGGGTCTTTGTTAGCCTCTCTCTCTCTCTCTCTTCTCTCTCTCTCTCCGCATGCCTTGTTAATAGACGAGGTATTTTGTAGAAATACATAATTTCCTAATAACAAAAAATAAAATTACTAAAATACATGGCATCGATTAGGCGAGATAGTTGCATTTCTGCCGTCCCTATTTCTTTCTTTCTCTTCTTTCTCTCGGTGGGCTGGGTTCATGCGAAGGTTGAGGGCATAGTGTGGAAAATCTGATTTCCTTTCTCAATTCCCGTTTCAACCCCTTTCCCGTAGAAGCGTTTCATCACCTTGCTGGCATGATTGCTTTACGCGAACGTGGGTGTAGACACGGAGAGTTTGCTTAATCCTTTTGCGGCTAGCCTGGAGTGGTCCATGGGGACTTCGTTGGCCCGATACCTAGATAAAAAGAGCCGTAAATATTTGGTCTAAAGTCGAAACATATATTGTTCAAGGTTTTTGTAGCGATACTAAGTAGTTGATATATGATCAGCGCAAATATATTATTGCTAATTTTTACGGCAGTGGTATCTAGTGTACGATTTCTGTGTGTGCATAACATAATTGCGGAGAGAGCTGATATATTCACTTCTTTCCTGTAAAATTGCCTTGTTTTTTTTTTCCGGAGTCAAAGTATTTTTCAACCTTTTTCTGTACCGAACTCTGGCGAGAGGCGGAGAGGGAGCGGAGGGTGGGGGAGAGAGCCTTATGCTTTTCTATTCAGTTTTCTACTACTGCTATAATAGTTAAAAACGGCACTAGTTTAATAATAGGAACCTCCCCTAGTGGACCGAAAGTTTTGAGTTTCTCTCTCTCTCTCGTCGATTTTTTCAGTCGTTCGCAGGTGTCTTTCTTACATATTAAACGAGATGGTGTGTGTGTGTGTGTGTGTGATCGCAATAAAAGTGAGGGAAATGCTCTTAGAATGTTTGAAATTATTAACCTTCTGTTTATACACATCTTTTTTGTTTTCAAAAGACAATCTTTATTTAATCTTAATTTGATAAAGAAAAAGTTTTTTCTAACACACACACACATACACACAGCTCAAAGCTGTTCTCCTGAGCGTGTTTTATCTAAAATTGAAAATCAAAATTACAAAGAGATAAAAGAGGCCTGGAGGAAAAGGAATACATTTTGCAAACTTTATGAGCTCCACAAAAACTTAATATATATATATATATATATATATATTATATATATTATATATATATATATATAATGACCTAAGTCAAAAGCCAAAATCAATCAAATGGCTAGTCAAGTCACGTATTAACCAGTCATTACTCATATTGACTGATTTAGGCGTTTGACTGTATATATATATATATATATATATATATATATATATATATATATAAGGAATTTTCTTTTTGTACTCTTTGCATTAACTTGTTTCAGAATTTTATTTAAAATTTATATATTTTTAACAGCAAAAAAAAAGAGTGTTAAATTCCAGAAAAGAATATTTAACTTTGGGTAAAATAAAATACAATAAAATATTCTCTTCTTTTTCATGACGGATTTTCGTGTTTGAAGACGAATTCAACTTCAAATACTT
This sequence comes from Bathynomus jamesi, assembly GCA_023014485.1. Classification (NCBI taxonomy): domain Eukaryota; kingdom Metazoa; phylum Arthropoda; class Malacostraca; order Isopoda; family Cirolanidae; genus Bathynomus; species Bathynomus jamesi. The sequence goes on from JAJOZX010007567.1 coordinate 38,837, forward strand.
CATGATTTTTCCTGACACTTTCGAAGTATCGTGTATATATATATATATATATATATATATATGTATATTTTTTTATTGGGGGGTTTAACCTCCTTCGCAACATCTAAGGTCATATGACGGAAGGGACCTACAGCTTTACGTGGGATCCGAACCATGGGTCGCTACATAATCTGGGCGCGGAGGACGGTCTCCCATCCAACTACTACCCAGACCCATTGTCGCTTAACTTCGCTGATCTCCGGGAAGCGGATATATATATATATATATTGTGTGTCTGTGTGTATGATGATGATTGTCTGTCCGTTTATACACGACTAAATGGTTCGGGTAGTTTGCACTAAATTTAGTATACACATTAAGGGAGAACCAGGGATGGTTTTAGTAACATATTTACCCCTCCCTGTCTCCCTTTCAGGTTGTTTTAGCAGGATTTTGCTGTGCAAATCGTAGCGGGCCTTCTAGTATGTGTGTGTGTGTGTGTGTGTGAAACGTTAATGAATTAGAAAGGTGTCATATTTATTCTTATTCATTATTAATTCTCATTCATTGTTTATTATTGTCTCATTAAATATAATTTGTTTAAAACTTTAACAATTTACAAAAGAGAGAACTTTTCTTTCAGCTTCTTCACAAATTAAATATATTTTTTTAAATAAATAAATAAATTAATGCAATCTTTTAAAATTTTAATTATTTTTAATTAAATTTCGAGCTTGTTTAACCTATTTTAATTTATATTTAAATAAGTGATTTAATTTAATATATATATATATAATATATATATATATATATATATATATTATATATATATATATAATATCTGGTATTATAAGGACCGTCGAGGCATCGGGCATCGCTATATCAACTTTTGACCTTTTACATTTTGCGTTTTGCGGTGTTAATAACCTCGTATTCTGTTGCCGGCACTTTGACCGGTTACTGTTATGTGTATATAGTTACGTGTACATTTTTGTGTGCAAGTAAAAGCGTGTAGAGAATACTTTCTATGTATACATGTACACTAATGAATAAAAGTTGTGTAGGTTTCTCTAATTATATATATATATTATATATATATATAATATATATATATATATTATATATATATATATATATAGCGAACAAACCATTCAACCAAGTTTATTTATATATATACATATATAT
>JAJOZX010007567.1:47500-57500 GCA_023014485.1 Bathynomus jamesi
TTATGAATGCGTGTATTTGAAACGTTAGCAATTGGCATCTTCAGTCCTTAAAGGGTTAAGGTATAGTGGGGCAGTTCCATTAAAAAGTTTAGAGCATGCTCTTTTTTTTTTACCCTATAATAATAATTTTTTGGAATTTCACTCGCGTTGGGATTTTAATTAAAAAACTCTAAATCAAATTACTACCACCACGTGCTACCTCGGGGTTTTACACACCCATTTTTAAAATTTTATTTGAGGTTGTTAGGTTAACCTAATCTAACTTAGCCTAACATAAATTGAATCCAAACAAACATCTACAACAAATTAGTAGTGATTTTCTGTGCAGGAGGAAAGTGATACGAAAGATAGCACTGAATAGGAGCGAACGCAACTTTTAGCTATATATATAGTGTGTGTGTGTGTGTGTGTGTGCGTGCGCGCGTCACCTCTTTATTTAAATTTAACAATCATTTCGAATAGTAAGTATAAATACAATGAAAACCTATATTTTTTAAATGATTCTTAAGTTATAAAGAAAAGTAATTGAATTATGAGAAGAAATTGTATTTCGATATGTAAGGTTTCGTAACAATACAAAATCTCAGGATGTGATGAAATATATAGGAGCGAATATACTGTATATTTTAAATGTGTGTGTGTGTGTGTGAATGTGTGTGTGTGTGTGTGTGTGTGTTTTGGGTTGTTTAACATCCTTCGCAACAGCAAAGGTCATATAACGGTAGGGACCTAAATCTTTGTAGAATCTGAACCACGTAAGGGTCGCTACGTCACGTGGATGCGGAGAACAGTTCCCCCATCCAACAACAACCCAGACCCAAAGTCGCTTATCTTGGCTGATCTAACGAGAATCGGTGTTGCGTCATGACAACACACACACACGTACACACTAATATATATATATATACACAAGAGTATGTATTACGTGTCAACATGGCTGTTTTTGTGAACTGTCGCTTACAACTAAAATATTTCGTCATTCGTGCGGAGTACGACTTGGGGATTCAAGCATGTATAACTTCTGTAACAGGAAACTAGAAGATTCTTCTAGCGTCATGACATCCCCTTTGTTGTAACTTGCGTCATAAACCCGAAAGAATGGTGTCCTATTTATAATTTGCGCAAAATGGAATACCAGGAGTCGATGAATCGGTACAGAATTCTGTACCAATTCATCAATTTGCAGTACTCTATATTCCATACATTAAAACGAAGCTTACCCTCTCGTGTGTGTGTATATATATATATATATATATATATAGTCAAAAGGACTTATTAAAACCGGTAAACTGTTTTAATAATATTTTTATATTTTTACCATTGATTCAGTTATGTTTTCCGAATTTAAATGTGAAAAGGTATAAAACTTTAATATAATGCAAGTGAGATCCGAAAACGCTGAAAGTTATTCCCAACACTTGTAAATGAATGCGTTAAATATATAAAAGAAAAGTAAAGAAAGATTTCCTGAAATTTCCTGAAATTTAAGAAATAGTAAATATTATACGAGTTAGCAAGGAAAGTAAAGTACGTGTGTAAAAGTAGCTACGTACGTGTGTAAAAGTAATACAATAGTTAAATTAAGCAATGAAAGTTGTAAAAAACAAAAATTTGAAACCGTAAATAACGCATTAATAAAAATAATTCAATAGAAAAAAGTTAAATAGGAAATTGGTTCATGTAAAAAGTCAGAATGCAAAAATCTCATTTTGGAAAGTTCCAATCTGTTTCTGTTCCCTCTGTATGACTCACACGGCAAGAGGCGAGGTGTACGTTAATGTATGCGAATAGATTAAGGAGCTAACGTTAAAACAGTACGCACAACCGCATTCGACATTGAAATTGTGTGTGTGTGTGTGTGTGTGTGAATAAACTAAATGAAACGTACAAACCTTTTTTTTTATTCATAGATAGTGTATTCGTGTGCAAAGGGTGGTGGTGGTGTTTTTGTCGTTCGCGCAATACCCTCTTATTTATGTACACACACCAAAGGTTAGTGTCGTCGCCAAGATATCGAGACGTTGAAATTTTTATTAGAAAGAGAATGTTTTTATTAGAAAGAGAATGCACGCAAAAATGACAGTGAAATGAACACTTAAAGATAAGAGGCTTTAATCGTGATAAATTGTTTCATCTTCCAACTGATTTACGTAGGAAGTACGTAATGCGCAATATTACGTCATAATAGCTCCATCATAACGGAAATAAACTAAACTGACTTTTTACCAAAACTGGTTTTCTTCGCACTGTTTTATATCGTAATAAAATAAATTTCTATGCCCGGGGCAGAGAGAACGCTTTACTTATATATAATTAATTTATGTTGACATTATAATGAGCATACGTGCAAGTTTCATGAAAACGAGACATTACCATGTAGTTTGAAGCCCCTATGCCAACGGAGAATCGGGGTTAGATCGAGTCTGACACCCCTAGTTAAAAGAATGAAAAATAGAAAGAGACGAATAGATATTCTTTCAAATCCTTATTGTGCCTGACCAGGTGAAATTTTCAATAGAGAGTGTCCCATAAGTCCCAATCGATTATAATTAAAGCTAAAATCGATCTAGCGGATTTAAAAAATAATATATATATATAAAATCGATAAATATTTCTAAGCTTATTATAAACTTTTTACTTTGTTTGCCTTTTTGTATTTTCGCTTTAATTATAACCGATTGGGACTTGTGCACCACCCTGTAGAATGCGTTTCTACTGAAATGTTTGCGGGAAAGACGACGGTGAAGAAAAGTCTTTCTTCGATGCTACAAGAAAGTATATAAGAAAGGTCCATATTCTGGGAGAATGTTGTTTGATGGGAGTTGTTTAACCCCCTTCGCAATATCTAGGGTCATGTAACGGAGAGGACCAACAGCTTTACGTGGGATTCGAACCATAGGTCGCTACATAATCTAAATGTAGAGGACGGTCTCCCATCCAACTACAACCTGAACCTAACGTTGCTTAACTTCACTGATCGACGGGAAACGGTGTTACGACACTGGCTACGACGGAATCCTCCTGAAGAATGTAAAGAACGCGAAGGAAGTTTGTTCATATCCACAAGAGGTATCCTCCAGCTATGAGGAAACGTAACCAGAGTACAATTATAACTGTAGAGTCCACTAAAGAAAATTATTAACAACATGAATGAACCAGAGAAAACCTGATTATTGACCACAAACATTTTCGTTTAACAGTATGGGCTTTAGATGACTAAACGTACAGAACCGTGTGGGAATATTATGAACGTATTAATAACGAAACGTAGAGAGAAACGTGAACTTGGTAAGGTGGAAGGATGTTTGAATTGTAGGAAATGCGTATCCGTCCTTGAGAACCATTATCCGTTCTTCCATCAAGGAAAACTCTAGCTAAACACGCATGTGTTGAAAGAAGGATGCTCAGCTTGTCGCATATTATCATACAGTACCCGCTCATTGGAAGAGAGAAAAAAGGATTAGAAGTTGTTCTTTGTTTCCGAGAAACGTAAATATGAATCCTATCGAGCCTGTCTTTGACCATCTTGATCGCTACTTGCGAAAAACAATGCTTTTGTTCGCTTCTGCATCAAATCTAAAAGAAATATTGACCGAACTTTGACAAAATTTGGACCCTTAAGTTATCCAAAATCTTATCGCATCGATGTCTAAGCCCTTCATGAAGCCCATGAAAAGGCTTTAAGACGTTGGCTGCATGTGTATTTATTTACTTATCATATAGTAGTATCTCCTACAGGTATATGTACTTTTAAAACTAAATTTACTTGGAGTGTTTACTTTATTTTTGGAGATCTACAGCTATATCGTGGTATTCCCTAATGGTATACGATAGTGAAGTCAATGAATCCCACACAATCTACAACTGGAAGCAAATGTTATAAAGTACTTCTTTCCCCATAACATTCTAAACTGCCTTCTGCATTCTAAACTGCCTTTAGCCCTTCTTTCAGATCCCCGTGGGGGCTATGACCAATTTATTTGAAGTACTTTAGAGGAATAAAATTTCTAAAACCGCAACCCACGGTTCGATTGGTAACGAATTTTTATGTGGGAACTTTTGCATCACCCATGGGAGATTTCCCCCCTCCCCTACGAGTGTAGGGGTCAACTGGTGATGACCTTCAAGGTATTCTCATATAGTTAACCCAGCGTATATAGGAATTCCAACACTCTATGCAGCAACTATTTGACTGCAAATATCAGGAAAATTCTACAGTATTTATTTCCGTATTAGTTCATTTTGAGATTTCCTGGTATATAAAGTACAATATACACAATACGTGACTACGTGCATATTTAATACATTTAATGAACAGGGTGTTCTAAAATGCAAGACATACAGGAACTATGCTGCTTCAATAATATATATATATATATATATATCATATATATATATATATATATATATATATATATATATAATATATATAATATTATATATATATATATATATTAATTAGTTATTGAAAAGGTAAGCTTCCAATGTGTTCTCATTTTTTGGGACATCCTGCGTGTATGTATATAGTATATACTTGTCAACAAGTGTTAAAAAAAATGCGTACACAACACACACATACATATATATATATATATATATATATATATACACATATATACATATATATATATATATATATATATATACATATATACAAGGTGTTTATAAAGTCCTTATCTATTTCAGTGAAAACGTAGCAAACAGGGTAAAATTCAATAACAATATAATAGAAGGCATACATTTAATGAATACTTAAGCATATGATTCTACATGAGCACCATCAGTATCTCTACAGAGTTCGAATCTGTCAGCAGCATTGCGGAACACATTTTGGAGCATGACAGGGGTTATTTTTGTAACTGCTGTTACGATACGAGCACGTAAATCTTGCAGATCTGTAACACTCGTTTGATTGACGTTTGATTTGATAAAGCCCCATGCAAAGAAATCCAAGGGCGTTAAGTCAGGAGATGGACCCGCCCAGGACCTGTTGCCTCCACGTCCGATCCACCGATTTGGAAATCGTTCATTTAGGTACTCCCGAACAATGTTTGCGTAATGACGAGGTGCCCCATCTTGTTGAAAGACGACGGTGTTTAAAATGCCATCTGAATGAAGCTGGGACAAAAATAACCCGTCATGCTCCAAAATGTGTTTCGCAATGCTGCTGACAGATTCGAACTCTGTAGAGATACTGATGGTGCTCATGTAGAATCATATGCTCAAGTATTCATTAAATGTATGCCTTCTATTATATTATTGAATTTTAACCTTTTTGTTACGTTTTGACTGAAATAGATAGGGACTTTATAAACACCGTGTATATATATATATATATATATATATATATATATATATATATATATATATAACACTAAACGTAAAGTGAAACCTGTAATTATGTATTTAAAAAATTACCAAAAATTATATAATTATTTCTTACTTTTAAAAAATATATAATTAATTTTAAATTATTTCTTAGAAGATAAACATTTTTAGAAAAATAACAATACAATAGATATATATATATATATATATATATATATATATATATATATACATGTGTATATAACAAACTATAAGGAAAAATAGTTTCCAATTAATTTGTAATTATCAATTATTAAAAAAATAGTTGAAAATAACAAAGTGAATGTGTTGAAGAATAAGGAAGAAGTCTGTACTCAATATTTGTTCGCATTCAAACTCCTTCCTCATCTTTCTCTCACTTTTTCGGTGGGGTAAGGGGATTTTTTGGGGGAAGTGTTGGGGAGGCGGGAGGGTAGTGAGAGGAAGAGAGTTGGGGAAAGGAGATGGAGGAAAGTGTGGGGAAGGGGGGGTGGACAGGAGTTTTATAGTTTTTTTTTTTTACACAGTGAGAGACAACTATTTAAATTAAATTTTAGAACTTGTAAAAGATTTTTCAGATTCTTAAGTTGAGAAGGAAGTGTTAATTTGTTAATTAAGCTGATCTAGAGCCCTGAGGGAAATATCTCTCTCTCTCTCTCTCTCTCTCTCTCTCTCTCCCCATTAGAAACATGATAGGCCCGTTAAAGAACCCCAGCGGTGCCGCTGCGAACCTCCGACGCGGACATCGCTAATGTGCTGAATGAGTACTTTGCGGGAGTATTCACCAAAGAAGACACCCGCGTCATCCCCGAGCCAGGCGTCAGGCACGAAGGTGCTGGCCTGGATAGTGTTCGGTGTACCGCGACAGTCGTTGCCGATAGAATAGACAAACTGAGCGCGTTTAAGGCTCCTGGGCCAGACCAGTTCCTCTCCCCAGAGTGTTACGGGAGGTGCGCGACCCCCCCACCTGGCTACAGTCTTCAACAAATCGTTGGAGATGGGCCAGGTGCCTGGTGAGAGGGGAAACCAACGTGACCCCTATCTTTAAAAAAGGGGATCACGAAAGTCCAGGGAACTATTGTCCCATTAGTCTCACTTCGGTTGTAGATAAATTATTAGAGGGGATAATAGCGGATAGGATCGTTGACCATTTGGCTTCCTACAAGCTGCTTGGGGACTCCCAACATGGGTTTAGGCGGCATAGGTCGTGTCTCACCAACTTGCTCGAGTTTTCCACGTCATGTGGAGTGAGTGCGATAAGAGTAGGGCGATTGATAAACTTTCTCTCTACTTTCAGAAAGCCTTTGATAAGGTACCTCACTGCGAGCTAATGGCCAAAGTCCGCGCGCTGGGTATCGATGGGAGAGTATGTAGCTGGTTTGGAAACTGGCTGAAGAATAGGCGGCAGAGGGTTGTAATTAAAGGGGCTAGCTCGGGTTGGGCCTCGGTCACTAGCGGAGTTCCTCAGGGTTCCGTTTTGGGGCCACTGTTATCATTTACATAAATGATATCAACGCTGGCATCGTCAGTAGGATCGCCAAATTCGCTGATGACACCAAGCTTGGGGCCAATGTTGGGACGCCCGAAGCGATCGAGCAAATGCGTGCGGACCTACGTAGGATAGGAGAGTGGTCCGAAAAATGGCAAATGCCGTTTAACTTGGATAAATGCAAAGTGATGCACATTGGCTACGCCAATCCCAAGTCGGACTACTCGATGTTGGGGAGTAATATCGAGGCCACTGATTTGGAAAAGGACTTTGGTAAACTTAAGGTCGCTACTAATTAGCACACCCAACAGTGCGTACAGGTGGAAAAGAAAGCCCAGAAGCTGTTGGGTTATATCAGGAGGCAATTTCGGCCGCACCTGGAGCATGCTGTGCAATTCTGGTCGCCCACCCTCATGAAAGATATTGACAGGCTGAAGCGAGTGCAGGCGAGGGCCACAAAGTTAATCCCTTCCGTTAGGCATATGGGCTACAATCAGTGGCGGACCTACATTTTTGGGACCCTGAAGCTTGAACTGTTATGGGGGCCCCTTCGCAACCAGCAACAATTACAGGGGCATTTTGAGGCCACATGAAATGGGTATTAGAGCATATTCTAAGGTCAATATTAAGTACTTCAACCCATTGGCTTATGATTCTATCACTAAAATAGCCTTATTTTAATAACAAACACTTAAAAAAACTCCATCGATTTTGTTGAAAAATTCACTCATTAAAAAAAAAGTTGCTTCAGGGCCCCTCCTGGATTAGGGGCCCTGAAGCTTAAGCTTCATTAGTTTCATAGTAGATCCGCCACTGGCTACAATCGACGCTTACCCGCCCTAAATTTGTTTTCGCTGGAAACTCGCTGCGCGGTGATAAAGATATAGCTAATACGTTAAACGAGTTCTTCGTTACAGTCTTCACGGAGGAAGACTCAATTGAAGTGCCAAGTCCTCGGATTACATATGACGGTGACCATCCCGTAGAGACCATAAGTTTTACGAGAAATGAGGTATAGCAATTAATTGATAAGATGAATAAATACAAATCATCTGGCCCCGACTTATTTCTTCCAAGGGTATTAAAAGAGGTTAACCACAATGTTGTTGACGACTTTAGTAACCATATTCAAACAATCAATCGAGTTAGGGAAAGTTCCAACCGACTGGAAGTTAGCAAATGTAACACCAATCTTTAAAAAGAGTGATAGGGAAAATCCTTGTAATTACCGGCCGATCAGTTTAACATCAGTTGTCGGCAAACTGTTGGAATCCATCACTACAAAACGTATTGTGTATCACCTTAAATCTAACAATCTAATATTTTATTCTCAACATGGATTTAGGTGGCATAGATCCTGTCTGACACACCTGTTAGTTTTTCTATAATATGCATCCACTATACGGTGCAAGTAGGGCAATAGATATAGTGTATCTCTACTTTCAAAAAGCCTTTGACAAAGTCCCTCACGCGAGATTGATGGCTAAAATCAGTGGACTAGGAATCACCGGGCTCGCTTCCAACTGGATTGAGGATTGGTTACAAGATAGAAAGCAGAGAGTGGTAATAAATGGAATGGCTTCGGAGTGGGCGCCCGTCACCAGTGGCGTCCCACAGTGTTCCGTTCTGGGTCCTTTACTTTTTATCATCTATATTAATGATATAGACGTCGGGCTTCTAAGTATAATCTCCAAATTTGCAGACGATACGAAATTAGGAAGTAGTGTAGGTACTGAGGAGGGTGTAAGAACGCTTTAGAATGATCTTGACAGGTTGGGCGAATGGTCTGCTACTTGGCAGATGCCATTCAACTTGGACAAATGTAAGGTAATGCACATAGGTTATAAAAACCCGAAGACCGATTACTCTCTCTCTTGGGGAGGAACTTGACTGAGATCGATCTAGAGAAAGACTTAGGAGTCTGTATCAGCAATGCTCTGAAGCCGTCGAAGCACTGTGCAGAAGTTGAAAAGAGGGCCTTAAAAATATTAGGTTATATTAAAAGACAGTTCCAGTTTCGGAACAAGGAGACTGTAATGCCTCTATAATTCGCTAGTCAGACTTCAACTGGAATACTGTGCACAGTTTTGGTCTCCATCCCTCAGGAAGGACATGGAAAGTTAGAAAGAGTACAAGCAAGGGCTACAAAATTGATCCCTTCAATGAGAATGCAAAACTACCAACAGGAGATTGGAGCGCCTAAATCTGTTTATCTTAGAGACGAGGAGGTTGCGCTGTCAGCTTATTCAAGTCTTCAAGATGCTCAATGGAATAGACAGGGTAGATTACAAAAATGTATTCTCACTTAATGCCAATCCGACAAGAAGTAATGGGTTTAAACTGGAACTAAAGACATTTAGGATCTCTGTCTGCGGGAATTTCTTTTCCTATAAAATAGTTAATATCTGGAACCAACTTCCCTCGGAGGTTGTTTCCAGCCAAAGTGTAAATGTGTTTAAAAATAGGCTAGACAAAGTACTGAATACTCTCATGGTTTAAGACTAAAACATAACGTAACTCTGCAGGAGTTCGCTTGCACGGTGTCTCTGTGGGCATGCTAATTATAGAGTTTTTTATATATTCTCCACTCTCCTGTAAAATTTCCTTGGCTACTTTTTCAGGGTCAAGGTATTTTATTCAACCTTTTTTTGTGCCTGCCTCTGGCAGAGAGGGAGCGGAGGGTGGGGAGAGAGCCTTATACTTTTCTATCCAGTTTTCTACTACTGCTAGGATAGTTGAAAGAAAATTAAACTTGTTTAATAACAGGAACCTCCCAGAGTGGACCGGAAGGTCTTTGAGGCTTCCTCTTGTCCTTGTCTCTCTTCTCTCTCTCTCTCTCTCTCTCTCTCTCTCTCTCTCTCTCTCGTTGCCATTGGTACCTCCTCGGTATGGGCCGCAAGGCCTTTTGAGGTACTTCTTTTCCTTGTAACTCTCTCTCTCTCTCTCTCTCTCTCTCATAAATTGTACCCAATTTTATAATATTTTAATACAGAAGAGTATAAAAATACTTTTTGCTTAATCTTTTGCACCAAAAATAAGATATTAAAAAATTCGAAGGTTTCGTATCATTGAAAGAGATCCTTCAAAATGTATTTTAGAACTTAATTTTAATAGGCAACCCTTCTCTTAATTCTGCAATAAAATTTCTACAAACGTCCCTTTGTA
>JAJOZX010007567.1:67500-175000 GCA_023014485.1 Bathynomus jamesi
TATGTGTGTGTGTGTGTGTCGCTGACTACGAACCGGCCCCGGGTTCGATTCCCGGTGACGGCAGGCGGTCCGCAGCTAACCCAGCTGTTCATCCTTTTACACACTAAAAAAGTGGTTGGTAGATAAGTGGGTACCCTGGGTAGCCTAGTGGTTAAGACGCTAGGGAGGTCGTGAGATCGAGTCCGGCGAGGACTTTGAAATTTCTGACCGCCCGTGGTGGGTCGTGGTTCGGATTCCACGTTAAGCCGTAGATCTAAGGTGGAGCAACGAGCTTGATCTTCGTCAGAATAAACAATTCGGGCGGAAGCAAAATCAAGGTTTACCGAGGTATTACACACAACCCTAAAAGTGATAATAAGTGATCATAAAAAAATGTCTACTATATTCTTTTCTTACCTTTGATAGACAAATTTTTCTTTTTTCTTCTTTACTCATAAATAATTAATTCACCTTCAAACAAATTATGATAATTGTTACAAAAGTTAAGAGTGAATTCAATTGGAAGATTGTACGAGAGAAAAAAATGGAAATTGAATGCAAGCGGACAAATCATATTCACAGTCTTCGTTCTGAACACAAATGTAGACTTAAAAAAAGTTGTCTCATGACGTTATTCTTTGTAACAAACGGTCGTTGCTAGGATATTTGAGTGTGTGTCTGTGTGTGTGTACGCGCGCGCGCGCGCGCGCGTTTAGGGAAAAGGCTTTTCCTATGTATATGTAAAAATAAAATTTAAAAAACCTGATAGATTTATTTTCTTGCGCAACCATGAATCTAATTTGGGGAATGGATGATTGACTTTTTAACATCTACTTCGACCTCAAGATTAGTGAAGTGGGTTTCGCTGGTGATAATAAGTTAATAACCACACACACACACACACGGACGTACGTACGTACGTTGGCTACCTTGCAAAACTGCGACATTTCTACATATTTTCACATTCAATAATTTTGTCTGTATATATATATATATATATATATATATATATATATATATGGAGCTATTGAAGAATAGGGACCCCAGCTTTCTTTAGTTAGGCTTATAAGGCTAACTAACGAAAATATCACGACCTAACCTAACCAATCGTTAGGTTAACTGTACGCCCTTGACGATTGGTTAGGTTAGGTCATGATATTTTCGTTAGTTAGCCTTATAAAGCTAACTAAAGAAGGCTGGGGTCCCTATTCTTCAATAGCTATATATATTTATATATATATATACACAGGGTGGGCCGTAAGTTTCCATACATAGGAAAAATAAACATTTTTTTATGGACAACCATTTTTATTTATATAATATGCTCTACATGGTTGCCATTGTTTTGAAAACACATTTCAATACGTGTTCCCCACTGTTGATGAACACGCATTAGCACAGTTGACGTTATGCTTGTAATGGCGTTGGTGATACGTTCCTTTAGATGATTTATGTCTCGTATCTTTTTCTGATACACCATGGCCTTCAAGTGCCCCCAAAGATAGAAATCAAGGGGGGTGAGATCTGGGGATCTGGGAGGCCACTCCACAGGACCACGCCGACCAATCCAAGCATCCGGAAACTGCTGATCCAAATACCGACGCACGTATTTAAATTTTCCTATGTATGGAAACTTACGGCCCACCCTGTATATAAAATTTTAGGTTTTGGCATATTATTAAAATATAATTACATGATGTAATGAAGATTCGCTCTTATTACTTCGCCCTATTTTAATTTATATTTGGAATGCTTCCTTGACATCGTTTTTAAGTATCAGGAACTGTATTTAAAAGGCAGCTTATTCAAGGATTTTACTGGGTCTTTGTTTGGTACATTACTTACGTATCTAAGCAACTGAACCATGAATTTTTGCATATTTGTATCGAATTACTTTGTGGGCTTTTAAAGTGGTTGATCATTCAACGTTTTTTTTCATTATTTCCGCTTACAATATCATTCGATCTTTTCTGAGGAACTGCAGTAAATAAATAAATACAGTAATATATTATATATATATATATATATATATTATATATATATATATATATATATATGCATTTAACTGCAATGACCACCACGCAGTATATAAATGAATAGAAACGACATAAGTATTTCTCTTCCTCGTGTGCAGAAACGTTCCTTAATACTTATGTCGTTTCTATTCATATATATATATATATATATATAATTTTTTTTTTTACCTTTTTAGTGTACCCCGGAAGGATTATTGATCCCCTTGTCAAAAGCCAAATGCAAATGTTCCTAATGAAATGTAGTACAGTACTGGTAATGTTTTGGCATAAAGTAAAAAAAAAAAAATTGTACGTAATTACGTAGTCCTTTTCAAAGTGTATCTCGTAAACTGTTGTTGTGTAAGATAATACTCGTTAAAATTGTAAGGAAATATTTAAACTTACTACGATAGTGATCATGAACCTTACTTTAAGCTACGAGAGAAGCGATGAATAAAGAATTATCTATCACTAACTTGATTCATTTCCATGTCATATTTTTAGGACCAATGGCTAATCGCTACGTCACTCTTTTCCAGCTGACTCCGCCCATTCTGATATTCATTTATGGATATGTATAATTTTGCTTCTTGTTATCGCTGCCTTTACGCTCTTTTTGAAGTTTTAATGATCATTTGTACGTTGCTGCTAAGAATAGAATTCACGTATAAAGTACGTAATTTATAATAATACAACTTTTATTAATGATAATTCGGATAAATGTGTTTCTGAGACGCGTTTAAAAAAAAAAAAATGTTTTCCCTCAATGAAACCACGTCACTTCCTTGATTCGCCTAAAACTATATTAATTTGTTTGTATTTTACGGCTGTCTTCCTTTTCCTTATTAGTTGGATTTGGTCTTAAAAAAAAATTGGTCATCGTTGAGTTTGTGCTTGGTAGACACGTATTAAGAGACGCACCTGTATTTTTATATTACTTTCCTGACGAATTGAGTAAACATTTTGCGCGGTAAACGGATACAATGTCGGTATAGCGAACCAAAAATAATTGAACAGAATTCCCATGAACCCCTCAAACATCATTTTTAGCACCTGTATTTGTGTGCGTGTGTGTGTGTTTGCGTGTGCGTGCTTGCATGTACATGCGTATATAGCATCCGGAACATTATTTTATCTTAACTCTGTGGTTCAGGAAACTGTTTAAGGCGTCTTTCAAAAGAAATTTTAAACGAGGGTCAAGACATCTGAATTGCATGAAATTATTCTACTTATGCTGCACTTCGTCGTGGCCAGTGTCGTAAAACCGCTTCCCGTCGATCAGTGAAGTTAAGTGACATTGGGCCTGAGCAGTAGTTGGATGGGACACCATCTTCTGTGTCCAGATTATGGAGCGACCCATGGTTCGGATCCCACAATCTACATAAAGCTGTAGGAAATTAAACAACCTCATTATTATGTTCACGCATTACGCTTACATCGGAGTTAAGTGTCGATATATATATATATATATATATATATATATATATGGGAAATATGGAGTTGCAAACAGTACATTTTTAATCAACTGTATATTTACCGTTATATACTTATTGCTGTAAGTTTAAATCGAAATGTATATAATTTCTCTGGAAAGAACATGCGTGCCTGTCTATCAGAACGTCTGTCTATCTTCACCTTTCATTTTCGTATGTATAAGATATATTATTACCTTAAAGTAACATCATACAATTAATTTTCAAAAATAGTTTTTAACTTAACAATCCACCCATGTATTAATCTTCGACTGTGTGTCTTTGTGTGTGTGTGTGTGTGAACACAATACAATTTCAAAATTACATGGTTGAAATTGTACTTCCTTGTGTTAAAATTTTTGTTATACTGGGTTGGAGGATAGATAGGTTTATCCAAGCTATATATGTTTATAAACAGGGTCTTCGGGAAGTCGGTGTGAGGATTCGCTTAGTCTTACACTGATTTATGGCACACCCTGTTCATAAATAGATAAAAAATTGTGTATGTGTATATATAATCTGCAATTTTTTTCGTTTAACTTTCCAGTGAAATTACAACATTTTAAACTTTAAAAATTGCGACAAAATAAAAGCAGACCTTGATTTTTTTTTTTATCCATCCGTCCGGTTGCAAAATATTTCCGTTTTCAAAAATAATTTCTCCTTTCATATAGTATATATATATGTATATATCAATAAATTTTTCATGTTCACGTATTTTTCTACATATGCAGGATGATTGAGTCACTTTACACTTTGTTGTAACTCAAGAACATCTATATAACACTGACGAACGTAAATTCTAGCCGTTTGATAGAAAAATGAATAGAAAGTTTTCCTCAAGAATCTAGAAATAAGGTCTGCGCCCATGTAATATATACTAATATATATATATATATTTCAAATTTTGTTTAAAGTTTTTTTATTTATTAACTGTTATCATGACACAAATTTATAAGTACAAACATGGAAACTTAAATAACAACAAATCAGGACAATTTACCAACAGCAAAATCTAAATTTTAGATTCATCAAAATAGCCTCCTCTAGCAGCAATTACAGCAGAACAAATTCGAGGCATGCGCTCAATAAGAGAAAGAAGATAGTCTGGTGAAAGCTGCTGCTGCCAGCACTCTTGTAAGAGTTCCCAGAGCTTCTGAGCCCTGGATGGCTGCTTGGCTTTCACTCGTCGATCCAGTTCATCCCACACTAGCTCGATGGGGTTCAGATCCAGGGACTGTGCTGGCCATTCCATAACTATGAGCTGACGTTGCCGTTCTTTCAGCTTCAGGTAATTTTGACACAGCTTGATAGTGTGTTTAGGATCGTTGTCTTGCTGCATTATGAACTGGTGGCCAACTAGTCGCAGTCTAGATGGGATGGCATGGCGCTGTAGAATGCTGTGATAGCCACGTTGGTTCAGTATTCCAGTGACTTTGTGGAGATCTCCAACTTGCTCCCCTGCAAAATATCCCCAGACCATCACACTTTCTCCACCGTGCTTCACTGTTGGCACAACACAATGCTGTCTCATTCTTTCACCCACTCTGCGCCGCACAAATACTCTGCATTTGGATCCAAAAACTTCGAACTTTGATTCGTCAGTCCAAAGGACAAATTTTCACTGCTCAACAGTCCATTTTTCGTGTTTTTTAGCCCAGGCTAGCTTTTTCTTTTTGTTCTGGAGTCTCAGCATTGGTTTCTTTGCTGCAGTTCGTCCTTTTAATCCTGCCTCTCTTAGTCTTCTCTGAACAGTTGATGTTGAAACTGTTGTACTTCTGGAGTTGTTCAGCTGGGCTTTGATTTTAGGTGCTGTGAGACGTCTGTTGCGCAGACTGGTGACTCGGATATACTTGTCCTCTGAGTCTGTTGTGGTTCTTGGTCGCCCTGATCTTTTTCTGTCCTTATTTTGACCAGTTTCTTCGGACCGTTTAATGGCGCAAGCAACCGCATTCACAGAAACTTTTAATTTTTTTGCAATTTGCCTCAGTGATTGGCCCTCATTTCTCAGTTACAATGGACTGTCTTTTTTTCTGTTGTTAACTGAGCTTTGGCACCCATTTTTGCTTTTTGAAACACAGAAATATACCTTAAACTACACAGTTAGCTCCTCTGCAAGGATTTTATATGTAAAGACCTGCAGCGCATGTTAATAACTGAACACATGTATTAACATACTCCTGAAGAAACACACTACCCCAGTAAAGACTTTTAAACTGTTTTTGGACTTTTGTGCAGAGCTAATGGCATTAATTTTAGGTTGCATGCTAGACGTAAATTAACACATTTTGAAGAAGCTTCTGTGTTACAACACACTGCATAGGGCAGATGCACTGAAGCATACAATATGAAAGCCAGGTAAGCAAATTCATCTCTGTACCTGTTAAGTTTACATTTGAAGTTTGTCATGAGCTAAGCAGCAAAACATTGGAAATTAGTAGGTGTACTTAAACTTTTGACTGGTAGTGTATATATAAAACATTGTGTGCGCGCACGCGCGTGCAAAAATATAATCCAAATTATCTCGCGTATTTTAATAGGTTCCACCCATATTTTACGCATTTGAATCAATGTCTGACATACTCATGAGAAACATTCGAAAATATCCTATTCCCAATTTCACCAATGGTGTGATGAATCCTTTTTTCAAAGTCTTGAAGATCTTTTGGCTTAACCTGCATATAGTTTCATCTTCATGAAGTCCCAGAGAAAGACGTCACAAGGAGTAAAGTTAAGTGAACTAATGACCAAATTTACAGGTTTACAGGTCCTCGTTGCCTGATCCATCGTCGTGGAAACAGTGAATTAGGACTCGAAACCTTTTTTTTCTGGTCTCGGTCTCGGGTGCTTAGGTCTCGGTCTCAACCATGCAGTCTCACTACATCACTGCCTGGGAACTTTGTCACCAATGTCGAAACGCCGTTTCCCATCGATCAGCGAAGTTAGGCGACTTTAAATTTGATAGTACTTGGATGGGGGACCAGCCTCTACGTCCAAACTATGTAGCGGCCGTGGTTCGAATCCCACGTACAATAAGTTCCTTCCGTCATATGATGTTAGATGTTGCAAAGAAGGTTAAACAACCCATCAAATAACCTCCTCTCTCATGTGTGTGTGTGTGTGTGTGTGTGTGTGTATAATTATATATATATATATATAATTTTTTTTTTTAAGAAAAATGCAAAGGAAATTTACTTTTTATGAAACATAAATTTCTTTTTATTTCAGGAGCCAGCAACTTTCTCCTTCACCAAATAGTTTGACAAAACTACTGTTTGATTATTTTATTATAATTATTAATATTACTTCACTGAGTGCATTTGTAATGAGAGATTATATCATCTGTTCTGGGAGTATTTTTATACTAGCTGCGTAATTTGCATCTAGGTGCGGTTTCCGCGAGCAGTATTACGCAAAACACATTTTGACAAAAACAAATAATAATTTTGATGATTATAACTTTGGGAAATACATAATTATATCTTAATTAAAACTGTATTTTTCGAACAATATTTCTTAATATAAAAGTTCGTCATAAGATTTGACAGTATTTTTTTTTTAATTGAATTGAATAACCTTTATTAATAATAAAATAAATACAGGAGTCTTTTTACAATTTTTACAATGACATAAGGCCCTTAAGCTTTAGGCTTTACTGGGCTCTTAATGCAGTATGTGTATATATATATATATGTATATATATATATTATACAGGGCCTATCAGAGGGGGGGCTAGGAGGGACATTTGGCCTGGGCCTCAAGCTTAAGGGGGTCCTCAAATTTAGAAACTTTCAGGTTTGAATATAATGTTTTGCAGTTAAAGTAATAATTGGGTTTAGCTCTGGGCCTCAAAAGCTGGAAGTCGCCCAGGCCTCTCTGGATTTCTGAGAGGACCTGTATATATAATATATATATTATATATATATATATATGCATATAACTGCAATGACCACGCAGTATATAAATGAATAGAAACGACATAAGTATTAAGGAACGTTTCTGCACACGAGGAGGAGAGATAACGAATAAATGAAAAATGAGGCGAACCGCCCGGGAATCGAACCCAGGGCCTTCCAATTAGCGGTTGGACGCGCTACCATTATGCTACGGCCCTCGATCAATCACAAATCGAAATTCTCCCACATAGGGCAGAAACCAATGCCCTGAGGGTGCCCTCTCAGGGCATTGGTTTCTGCCCTATGTGGGAGAATTTCGATTTGTGATTGATCGAGGTCCGTAGCATAATGGTAGCGCGTCCAACCGGCAATTGGAAGCCCTGGGTTCGATTCCCGGGCGGTTCGCCTCATTTTTCATTTAGTTATCTCTCCTCCTCGTGTGCAGAAACGTTCCTTAATACTTATGTCGTTTCTATTCATATATATATATATATATATACACACACACACAATATATATACTTTACCAAGTTGATATGCGAGTGTGTATAACATTGAGAACACCTTTAATTTAATATGTTGATACTGGTTCTTTCCTGTTCCTGAAGAATAAGTGAAAAAATAGCGTTTGGAAAAGCTGTTACTGATTGTCAAAGGAGCATGATAGCAAGACCCCGTTTGGTAGGAGTTTCGAGATTAAAAGTCGCGTTATTGCTCCTGTATCTCGAGGAACAGTCTTCAAGGTTATGAATGCATGGAAAGAAGTTAAAAAAACCTACATGAAATAAATAATATAGTGGTCGTAAAGCAACACTGACAAAATATAATAGAACTGTGCTGTGAAGCACGAACCCATTTCACGTAATGCCTATGATCCTTAATCACAGGTATTGCGCATTACTAACCTAACCTAACCTAACCTAACCTGACCGTCATGAAGTGAAGTAGATGAAACTTTCCGGCATTACTTGAAATGGAGTATTTCACATATTAACTATAAAACACACACACACACACACACACACACATATATATATATATATATATATATATATATATATATATATTAGTGTGTGCACGAAGTGCAGTCAATAAATCCGCGGAATTGTTTTATTAAAAACGCAATATGTACATTCCGCGAATTTGTTGACTGCACCTCGTATGTATGTATGCTTTCTTTTAATTCGTAAAAAGGTTGTGAATAATATATAATAATAAATAATTTCCCGCTGTTAATATTCCATTCGTTAAATAAGGTGAAAGGAAGGAAACGCTTTGTTAAAACGGAATTCTTTTCTATTTGCCACTTATAAAAAAATGAAATCTTTTAATTTTTCTCTTCCCATTCAATTCATTATTTAGCCATTTAATTTGAATTTTACTGTGTGTGTGTGTGTGTGTGTGTGTGTGTGTGTGTGTGTGTGCGCGTGTGCAAGGGATGAAGTGGGGTTCTTTGTTGTTGTTGTTGTTAACTATTTTTAGGCGTATATAGAAACTGCCATTAATTTATCAACGTCTCTTTAAATTTGTTATTGATTCTTTACCATTTCTCCTCAGAATTTCCCCCAATTACCATCCCAGTTACCACCTCCTCCCCGTCCCCTCAAAAAGGACCCTCAGACCCTTTAATATGGACTCTCCTTCCACCCCTGGTCTCCCAATTCATTTTTTAGACCCTCGTAAAAATCCGGAAAATGGGATGCGAGGGGCTAATACGATTACGCTTCGAGCCACAACTATTGGCTTGACGCAGTATATACAGGGTGGCGCAAACGTCGCGCACCATATGAATTTTCAGTGTTGACTATATTATTTTTTCTTTTGGGTAGGGGATGGCTGCGAAATTAACAATAGACGAAAGGGTGAGCATGGAATATCAGGTACTACAAATCGATGAATCGGTACAGAATTTAAATTCTGTAGTGATTGATCGATTTGGAGTACCTGGTATTCCATACATTAAAACCAAGCTCACCCTCTCGTCTATTGTTAATTTCGCAGCCATCCCCTACCTAAAAGAAAAAAATAATATATAGTTAACACTGAAAATTCATATGGTGCGCGACTTTTGCGCCACCCTCTATATATACACACCGATATGAAGTTAGTTTGTTGCTTATTTCGTTCTTGTGTTTCGTTGCTGCAATCATTTATGAACGGATTTGGGGTTGTAGTCGAGTGAATTTTTGGCTATTAGTGACAATACAGGGTGTCTCAGAAGTCGCGCACCTTAAAGCTATATTAGCGTATGGTCCGCGACTTCTGAGACACCCTGTAGTTTCCTGACAATATGTCGTCGTCATCGTCAATTTCGTAATATCATCGATATAAATTTTTCTTGGTAGCCTCTAATTTGCGTTTCCATTTTCGCTGTTTGTAATGTTTGTTTGTTTGTTGTTTGTTTAGGCACTTCCGCTCTAGTCGGTATCACGACAGAATAACATAATCGTTATGATGTACTTTGGTTTTAACCCTCGTAATCGTCTTTGTTATAATTGGCTCATGATAACTGTTAAATGTTTATAATGATTATGTAGAATTGTGATAGTTTCTGTTAGGTTATAGTTTTATTTAACTGTCTTATCATTCATCATAAGAGTTTCTTCATAATCACTATATAGGGTACCCTTAAATTGTCTTTACAAACTCAGATGAATATGTGAAGATAATTTACGGACACCCTGTATAATAAACTCGATAACTTTGTAATAGTTCTCTTTTTGGGATATTAGTTACACGCGATAAATAGCAAAAACTAATAGGTGTAACTAATACCCCCAACTGGTCTTTATAAATCCTTCAGTTCCACAAATTTAAGCTCTTATCTTTACAACTGCATTAAATAACCAACTTCATTTTTTATATCTATTGTAAAATAAAATTCAACACGCTTTAAATTCTGTACAGCCCATTTTCATACAAAGTAAATAGATACCACAATGATTGTCCTTAAGAACAAATGGCAAAGCTCATTAATGGAATGCAGAACGTGCGTCACCTTCACATAATACAAAGAAAAAAAAACAACATGGTTGTAAAATATACCGAGTCAACAAATATGTTAGTACTGATTTTTCTCTTCAAATCAAAAACTATGGTAAAAAGTGTATATTTACTTTTGTCAACCCTCTCTGTATGTATACAATACGCGACTGACTGTTTTTCTCGTTTCAAAGCATTCATCCGCTTTAATACAAATTTATCTAACAATGCAAAACATTAAAAATGTTTAAAATAATTAATGTAAAATAATAACGAAAACATTTGAAAAACTATTCCGTGCAACAATTGTTTTTGTTGATGTAAAACTATTCGAAGTTCTTGTTACGCCATTAGTACACCAAAAAGAGGAGAAAAATGCCAGAATGAAATCATCTTCCGCATTAAGTCCATTTTAAATTTAAGTAACACTAATGGACAGTAATGGACAAAAAATTGGCAATAATAGACGGATAATTGGTAGTAATGGACAATTATTCGTGATAAAAGTAACAAAGGTTCCTTTTTGGGGTTCAGTTATGTATGGGGTCACCATACCCCAGTTAAGACGTGGACTATCTCGCGAGTAATTTAAGAAAATTGAGGAGGAGAAATTGTGACGATTCTGCTGTTCATATATATTTTTCTCCGTTCGACTATCGCCTCCAAACGTTTCGATGTTACTTATTTATTTCTGATGGCGTTACATATCCTTTCATTTATCTCCATGGTCAGAAAAATTACGTTACAGGAAAACGAGCAACTAATTAATAGGGTAGATTGCCTCTTGAGGCTTACGAATTATCTCGTATACACGTTTCATATCTCCGTTTGAAAGGAGGACAGTCATAAATTTTAGATAAAAACTGTTATCAGATAAAAATCGTTGAAATAAGAAATTTAATAAAAGATAAGGCGTTTTTATGCCACGGTAATATCACAGTTGAATAATTTATTAAAAATGATTTCATCATAAAAGACCAAATTTAGTGACAATTTTCGAAATCTATATTTATTGTTAAGTACGCTTTAAATACATTAGTTCCTGGTTTCATTTAAAGCTTTATTAATTAAATAATAAAAAGTTTATTTTATGGGAACAATAAATGTGCGTTTTATGTAGGATCTAATTTCCCAATAAAGATAAATGATTTATATGTGGATGTAGTACTTGTGTCTGTGAACAAAAACACCTGTATTCATGCTCATAATTACCTATTGACCCTCGTAGCAGTTCCATGCGTTGGTCTCTCTTCACACGAAGGTCAAACTGGTGGCCCCGCCTCTAATTATATATATATATATATATATATATATATATATGAAAATTATTTCACGAAAGTAACACGTGTTCCTGAGGATGTCATTAGACGAAAGCGCTTGAGCACCATTCTGTGTTTCCTTTCGTTCGTGGTTTTATTCATCATCTATATATATATATATATATATATTTTTTTTTTAACTGCAAACAAAACACAGTACAATTAAGTAAAGAACGACGCTTGTGTAGAAGAAACGTCCGCACAAGATGGGAGAGAGAACGAGCAAATGAAAAATGAGGCACCTCCCAGGAATCGAACCCGGGATCATCCAATTGCCGATTGACTGGATCCCGGATTCGATTCCTGGGAGGTGCCTCATTTTTCATTTGCTCGTTCTCTCTCCCCATCTTGTGCGGACGTTTCTTCTACACAAGCGTCGTTCGTGTGTGTGTAATAAAACGCGTGGTTTTTGTATAAAACAAAAATGGCCCCACTGGAATTCGAACCCAGGACATAAAACCACGCGTGCTCATGCGTACTATTCCATCTATGGGATCCCAGTATTATACCAGAGAGATCTGAATTAAATGCTGCCATAACTCGTGACTCCTCGTAATTACCTCGAGTGCGGGAGGGTTAATATCGTAAAATACCTTTAGACGCGAAAGCGCCGTTTCCTCGGTAATTTAAATAATACGAGGGTTGGGTAACTTTTATCCCGTTGTACTTCGGTAGTAGTGGTCGCGACTCCTACTTCGAGTCCTGGTGAGGGCATTTTTGTTCCATATGCATATTACGTATTTCGAATCATTTAATGGAGTCGACGTACAATTATGAATAAATGCAACGACAATCGCTGATTGAACATCGCAACATTTTCAATTCAAAACAAAACTTAAATTATAGAATAAAAGACTACGAATAAGTGGTCTCTTCTCAATCCGTTATTCCTATTTCGAGCTTCGTCCAAGAATGAGAAATCGGAAAGTGACGCTATCTCAGAGAAAATTCTAAATAATCCTTTCCATTTCCATTTTTTGTGAATTTACCCCCTTTAAAATCTGATATTTCGAAGATTATATCCCTTCAGCTCGCGAGTGCGTCGGGTTTCCTCCCCACCCTTTCCCAAACGAGAAACTTTTCCCAAATCTGGAATTCCCACTTCCGGACCACGAATGAGAATGGTGTAAAGTGGGAAATAATCTAAATAAATTATAGCAAATGACTAATAATTTGCAAAAATGGTTCACTACCAATATTTAGTGTGATCTCAAACAAATGATGATGATGATGGCTTCGCATCTCAAAGCCTGAACCAACCAGAGTTTGTACTGTATATACCCTATCCGTGCAGAGGGTTGATTAAGTAAACACACGCCCTCGGGTTTTCCATAGTTTTCGATTTTATAATAAAAGTCAATAAATAATAATAGATTTATCGAGTGAATATATTTAGAATCGTGTTGCTTTCCCCTTCTTCAAATTATGTAAGGATGACGCAACACGTTCTGACATTCTATTAATGAGGTTTGCTATTTGTTCTTCTTGAGGACAATCATTGTGGTGTCCATTTACTTTTGTCAACCCCCCCCCCCCCCGCGTGGTGCTAGAATTATCAGGCATATTTCTAGAATGTCTAAAAGAAGATAAGAGCGTCATAAATCAGTTGGTTTTATCATCACAACACATCTGCACTATACGTATTAAAACAACAAAAGTAGGAGTAACATATTCTACGCATCAAATGTAATAATCCTACCAAACTCGCCGCACAACTGCTACAGGCAATACAAATAACACTTGACCAAGCTGCTTCGTACCATATTAGTGTTACTGCATATATCACTAGTTACATTAGACAAGAAAGGTTTGTGTACCAAAGATTAGCATACTTTATAGTATATAAACTCTTATATTCATTTGATTTGTTTGGAATAAAAATATATATATATATAATATTATATAATTATTTATATATATATATACCGAACAAATCAAGTGAATATAAGGTAGTTTATATTACTTATTAAAGGTTAAATGATAAGGGAGTTAAAAATTAAACTATATTGACGTCTTTACAAAAGTTATTGATTTTGGTTCCAAAGACATTAGATATTGAGTAATATTAGGAGGAAATTATTTAAGATTAATTATAAGAGTCTCTAACATTTTACTCTTTGAAATTAATTATTACGTAATGTTCTTTGTTTTAAATTTACTCTTTCTTAATATTTAAAAGGTGACGTATAAAAAATAAGCGTTACTTCATTACCATTCCAAATATGCAAATAATTCACAGGCCTGTCTTAAACGGAAGGTTTGCAGCTGCAAATAATTCAGATTTTTTGTCCATATTTTGTAGAGCAAGCTCGAAATTATATATATATATATATATATATATATATATATATATATAGAGAGAGAGAGAGAGAGAGAGAGAGAGAGAGAGAGAGATAGAGAGATAGATAGATAGACAGACAGACAGAGACAGACAGACAGATAGATAGATGATGCAAATCCGCAGGGAAAAATGAAGTGATTTCAAGGCCTTTTATATACTGCTGAATACACGAAAGGCCTTGGAATCTCTCTTCATTTTTCCTTGTGGATTTGCGTTATATATATATAACCTTGGTTAACCTTCGTTTTGCTTCCGTCCGAATTGTTTATTCTGATGAAGGTCAAGCTTGTCACTCCACCTTAGACCTACAGTTTAATGTGGAATCCGAACCACGTCCTACCAGCAGCCCAGTGTCTTAACCACGAGGCTACCCAGGGTACCATTTATTTACCAACCACTTTCTTTATTGTATGGAAGGATGAACAGCTGGGTTTTGCTGCGCGCCGCCTGCCGTCACCGGGTCTCGAGCCTGGGACCAATGGATTCGTAGTCAGCGACGCTAACCACTATACCACCGAGGTGTATATATATATATATATATATATATATATATATATATATGTGTGATATATAATCAGAAACTTAGCGTAAAGAGTTTAAAATTCCAAACGCGTAATAATACTTTGTGGAGATTTCAACTTCCCATTCATAAACTACATGAGAAACAGGCTAAAAATATGTATCAACTAAGACAAAGAAAGCACGAAAGAAAACCACAAGAAGTAAAAAAATCCTGTTGTCATAAATACCAGAAAAACGACTGTTTAATTGACCTACAGTAGTTTTGACAAATATTATTAGCTTAATTGAAAGTTAGAAGTTACTTGAACTATATTACCCAACCACAATACAAGTACAACCCGTATAACGATCAAATTAAGTGACAAACCAAACTTTAATGAATTAGAAAAAAAATTAAACTCTTCAGTTTGAATTGCAAGGCCGGCCGCGAGATAGTCTTACGACTGACGACTTGGGTGGTGACGACTCGAGTCGCGTGTGATTTTACATTGATAGTATGGGAGTCCCCGCACACTACAGCGACTGCGACGCGATTCCCCAGAATCGCGTCGCGGTCACTGTAGCGTGCGGAGGCTCCCATTCTATCAATGTAAAATCGAACGCGACTCGAGTCGTCACCACCCAAGTCGTCAGTGGTGAGTCGCAAAACGATCCTGTGTGCGGCCAACCTAAGAACACACACAGCCTGAAATACATAAAAACCCGCGTGACAGCGATAGATTGGTAAACCACTTTTAAGGATAAACCAACGGGAAGTATTCTGTATATTCTTTGGAAAGGAAAACGATAGAAATTCTAGAAAAACAATCGAGAGTAACTAGAAACAAATCTAAAAGAGAAAAACGACCACTGTTCCCCGAAAATAGTAGTAGTTTCGAAACTAAAGGAAAGAAACAACAACTCCAGAAACGTGACTACGAGAAAACGTGACAATAAAGATCCCGACACAAAATCATAGAAAGAAGGAAGAAGAAGATGCCTTAGAAACGATGAAGTAAAATCTAAAATACTTTTATAACTTCGCACAAAGGAAGAAATAAATAGGACAATAGGACCTTTAAAGCTTTAGCTGTTGACCCGAAAATTCTATTCCAAAAACAAATAACGGCAACTCTTTCTTTGAGGAAGCATTAAAAAGACAGGATATTAGACTTCAACTTTATACCGGGTGATAGTGCACGACTTATATAAGATAAATAAAGGCGCATTCAGCGACAGGTCTGGAGAGAAATTGAACGCTACACTGATTAAAAACGAGTAAAGGTGAAGTTTTCCATACCTATGCATGGAGAAAATCCTCGGACGAAGAAGAAATACGGATCATCTTGAAGAAAGCTAACATTGATACTCAACTATAAAGGAAGGATATAGATCACACGCGAAGAACTACAGACTTGTCACTAAAATATTCGAAAGAGTAGTTGGAAAGAAAATCTATTAAATTTTGGAGACGCGAAGGAGATTACCTAAAAAGGAACGTGGATTCCGATCAGAAAGATCGTGCCACTCGCAAGCAATGGAGCACTAAAGCAATATTACTGAGGTACTCGAAAACACTGCCGTGCTATGATGTAATATATATGTGTATGTTATAACCAAAAGCCGAAATCAGTCAATACGGGTAATGACTGGTCAATACGCGTATTAACCAGTCATTACCTGTATCAACTGATTTCGGTTTTTTACTGTAATATATATATATATGACTGAAACCTAACCTAACGGTCAAAAGCCGAAATCAGTCGATACAGGTTGATGACTGTTTAATACCCGTATTGACTGATTTCGGCTCTTGACTGTGACAGAAATATATGCAAAGCTTTTGGTAAATGTGACCATGAAATAAAAGCCCATAAACAACAAGAATAGTTAGAAAATGGATATAGGCCATAGGGCGTACAACTTTTTTTAGAGAACGGAAGCAATTTTACTGCCAAGGAATATCATCGTCAGAACCGGGATTCAGAGCTCACTATAAAGAACAGTACTTTCTCCACTGTTGTTCATAATGCTAACCAGTATAGGTAAAGAAGTGGCCAGTATTAGTACACTAACATCTTTGCCGACAACAAAGGTTACCAGACTGTGATAAAAATCAAGTTCCTGCAAACAAATACACACACACGCACAAAGTACGGATGGTCAGAAAGAACGGTATAAAATTTATCTATTCATTTAGAAGAAATGCTAGAGTTCACTGTAAAAATGTGGGTTAAAAGACTTAAATTACTGGGAAAGGTTATGTGAAATGAATAATCTGTACTCCCCGGACGGATCACACACACACACACACACACACACACACACACACCATATTTCAGTATATTGATTTACCTACACACACAAAATAGTTGAAGAAATGTGCCTAATCTAGAGCTAGGCGCTATAATCTTCATAACATTGGAAAACAAGAAATGCAAAATGTGTAACACTTTTAAATTATAAACCAGACGAGGAACAGTTTTAATTCTGCGTCTCTATATAACTTTGCAGTTAGGGGACCAAAATTATTTAATCAATTGCTAAAGAATTAATCCCAGATGAGGCAGGTATGTTTTTGATTTATGGGATATTGATTGCTCAAGAAAGCAACTCTCTCTTCCACCAGGCCATCACTAGAGGCAGGATCAAATGCCTAACGTCCGTCTGATGTGGAATCGTCGTGCAACACGGCAAGGTTGAAAGGTTCATATATATGTAAAAAGGTGTTAAATTTTTAATTCATTCACTTAAACGATATATATATATATATATATATATATATATATATATATATATATATATATATATATATCGTATCTGCTTTGCAAATAGCTGGTGAGGAAGCTATATTTTTGGGGCCTCTTTGCGAGTGACCCGTTGCCCACGTCGGGCTAGCATCGTGAAAAAAGAAGAAACTATAGTGTTTGTCAGTTACCATTACTTATTCAGACTATAGTGGATTTAATTTTCCCAGAAGAGTTACTTGTTCCATGCACAGTCTGTGTGTATCATGAAAGAGCCTCAGGGGACCATTCTGAGTTCAATCATATATATATATATATATATATAAAGTATGTTTGTTGATAGATAGATAAATATATAATGACCACCGTAATTTCAGTATAACTGGAAACTGAACGAACATCTGTATATTACTGAGCAATGTCACTGACCCCATCAGAAGAACCCGTCAGGGTCTTCGTGCAAGCGCAGCCTGACGGAGGTTACTCATGTAACAGTCAGTTCTGCCAACGGCTCTACAGACGGTGCTTTGCCAGAGGGCATAAGGTGGGGATTCTTCTAGATTTAAAATACTAAGGATCTGTTGCAAATAGTGTGTGTATGTGTGTGTGTGTGTGTGTATATATATATACAGGGCGTCCCAAAAAAATGTATACACACTTTAACAGCTGATAACTCAATTGATGTTTCTTTCTTTCCAAGTTAAACGCATTAGAATTAATAATGGCAGTCAGACTAAGCTTTGAACAAAGGAAATTCATTCTAAAATGCTACTGGAAGTGTGAAAACGCAGTTGAAGTGCAAAGACAGTTTAGGAGGGAGTTTCAAACAGATCCACCAACGCGACTTACCATCACTCGAATTAGAAATAAGTTTGAAGCCGATGGAACTGTTCAGAATGTCCACAAGAAGCGTTCCGGAAGACCACGGACATCGACAAGCCCCACAAAGCAAGAAAGAGTACTGGAAACGTATCACCAAAGTCCAAGAAAATCTGTGCGGCAAGCGAGTCGTGAGGTAGGAATTTCAGGATCGTCTGTCCAACGCATTTTGAAGCGCTGTCAATGGAAAAGTTACATTCCAAGATTAGTCCATGCTATTAATGAAGATGATCCGGACCGAAGAGTGGAGTATTGCGAGTGGTACTTGGCACGATGTGGATGTGGATTGGACGAAGGGGTTTCGTAGAATACCCTCCGCGTTCACCAGACCTCACACCACTAGACTTTTTTTATGGGGATACTTAAAAGACAAAGTCTACGCTATAAAACCTGCAACAGTCGCTGAATTGAGAGCAGCCATTGAACGAGAATGCACACAAATACCAAACGAAATGTTTCGTGATGTTTGCGATTCCACTGCTTCGCGTTATCAGCAGTGCCTGGACTAGAACGGACGTCAGTTTGAAAACAGGCGTTGACAAAACAATTAAATAATGTCTGTAGATTCTATTACATTTTGAAAATGAAATGTATTTTAATAAACACTGCCTTTATAAGTATTTAAAGTGTGTATAAATTTTTTTGGGACGCCCTGTATATACAGTATATTAATGAAGTGGATAAGATTGAAAAAATACATAACCTGAAATTATTTATTTTCATGTTCACGCTTCGGCTAAAAAAAAAAATAAAGTAAAAAAAAAAGAAGTAGGTGACATACATATATACAGTGTTTTGAGGGGCTTGGGGCATGCCCTGATATAACTACGTCAGGTCGTAAAGATTCCATTATAAAACTGTGAAAGTACAACTTTCAAACCTGAATATCTTTTATGCCCGCGAACCCGCATGACAACAATTTCGTGCAGCGATCCCTCATTTAGCAAAGATTAAGTTCGTATCCCTGTCTCTAGGATTAGCTTGGTGAAGGAGAGAGTTGTTTTTCTGAGTTCTGCATCTCGCATAGCCAAACGCACTCGTCTCCTGTAGGGTTGTCCCTAACCAAGTGTCTAAAAGAAGCGCGTCAAAAACCTTTATTCAGAAAAAGAATACAACTCGCGCGAAGCTTCGTAATATTTTCAGTATTTTTCTGCGCAGATATCCGATATGGCATTCATATCTTTTACAGTATTCTATTCTGAATATGCCGTTGGAAGCCTGGAAAATTTTTAGGCAGAATTAATGGGGTTCAGTTTATTTATTACGTGAGAGAGGCGAAAATGGTAAATAATAAATAATAATAATAAAAATAATAAATAAAAGGTAAATATTCACCAAAGTAATGTTTGGTTATTTTGTATTATTTTAAATAAATTAAATAAAGTGATCAGTTGTATATTAATAAAAAATAAATGAGGTTTATTAAAATAAAAAGAAAGGGTCAATTATTAAATTAAAAGTGCTCAATGAAATTAGCATCTTTCACAGTTAATTATGAAATGGGAACTTCATTACTATAGTAATAATGGCAGCGGTGAATTTGCGTATCAGTAGGAGCTAATGAAGTACTTCTTTAATGATTTGCGAAATATATTTAGTGATAAAGCTTATCTGATACTTATATGGGAATCGCACTCCATACATCCACTCCTTCGAAAGAGAGTGCATTTACGACAATTTCCATTGTATAGTTTGGGTATAAAATCTCGAGGGAGTCTATTGTTGTAATGATGATGATGAATTTATTTGGGGCATAGCATTAGTAGTTTCTCATTTCGGTGTTAAATTTCATACTGTTGTCTCCCAAACATCCGTATATTTGTATATTCAGTGTGCGTTTGTACGTACAAATTCTATATCGCATCCTAATTTTCGTATCATCAGGAAGGGATGTTACTGTGCTGTTATTGGTTTTACTTCATTATCTCAATCGGTTAGAATGATTATGGTTAATAGTAGAGCTAATAATGTTCCTTGTGTTATTGAGTTATGATACATACCATCGGTTATAAAAGTCGGGCTACACTGAGCCGTAAGGTAAATGTGGCCAAAGTGTATCCCGACATTTGTAACCGACTGTGCCTCCGATTCTGATGATGATACTCCTTCAACTATAACTGCAGTATTTGGGGCTGTTTAACGTCCTCGTAACGGAAAAGGTCACGCAATGGAGGGGATGTACAGCGTTTTACGTGACGTCAGAACAATGGGTTTATACATCTGAACGGAGAGGACGGCCACCTATCCAATGACTAAACAGACTCGCCGTCACTTAATTTCGATGATCTAACGGAAAGCGGTGTTGCGACGTGGTCACAATGTAGTCTTTGGACTGTAACGATTGCCGTCATATTTCTGGTTTCACTCTTTCTTCCGCATCACCGCAAACCGATTTAGGCCGAGTAAATTCTTAATATTTCAGGTATTTCTATTAGATTATAGCGATTAATTATAAAAATATGAATGTATTATCGTAAGGCAGCGCCCGGTAGCTCAGTTGTTACTGTGGCGGACTCTGAGCGGTGAGAGACTGGTTCGCTCCCACCTGCTAGCTCCTGGGTTGGGTTGAGTTGGCTGAAGGTGAACCTTAGGGCATGCTCACCCCCATATCGTGAGGAATTGAGCTTCCTCGCTCTTCTATTTTTTTCATTACTATAAGATATCGAAGTATGACAAATACTTTCTTTATGAATTTCTTTATGAAAATTACAGCAATATAAAATATGGGGCTACGGCGTGGCCAATGTCGTAACACCGCTTCTCACCAATCAGCGAAGTTGAGCAACATTGGGTCTGGGTAGTAGTTGGATGGAGGACCGTCTCCTACGTTCGAATGATGTAGCGACCAGTGGTTCGGATCCACGCAAAGCTGTAGGTCCTCTTCGTCATATGACCTTAGATGTTGCGAAGGGTGTTCAACAACCCCATCAAACAAGCGGTATAAAAGTATGGCGTGAAGCGGCAGAAATTCCATACAGGGTGACGTAAAAAAATGTAAACATTTTAATAATCCAAATTTTCATTTAAAAACACTGACGAGAATTTTACAATTTATTGTATATCCTTTAAAGGAAAATTAATCGAGGGTATAAAACGTACTGTACGATACAAAAGATTGACAGAAGTAAATAGTCGCCTTTTAGTTTTTTCATAGTTTTAGATTTGATAATAAAAGTCAATAAATAATAACTGATTTGTTGAATCAATGTATTTAGAATGGTGTTGTTTTCCCCTTTGCATTATGTAAAGCTGAAACACGTTCTGTCATTCCACTGATAAGCTTTGCCATTTGTTCTTGAGGACAATCATCGTGGTGTCTATTTACTTTTGTCAACAATCTGTAGCTCCATGAAATTTTGTTGGTACCTAAATATAAATATATTTAAATCTATACGATTTTATGCACCGCCCTGTGTCTAGATTAGCTGATTGAATATTATATATTAGTGGTGGACCAGATGTCAGTTTTTCAACATCTGCGGATGCGGATATTTAGTTAATCTATCAATATAATATAGAATTATGAATATATGACATAATTTTTCAAATTTCGTGATATTACTATTATGGCAGGCAATGCATAAGAATTAAAATTAATATTAATGTTTTCATTATGATAAAAATAATAACTTTCTCAAGAGTTTCAGCCACAGAAAATTGAATGAAACAAGTTTCATTAAATTTTCTGTGTTACCACGTATTTATATTTTGAGGTTTATATATTTGTTTGTTCATTAATAATTAATACTTTACATGAAATGCGCATGACTGGGCCCTATAAGCAACTTTATAAGCTAATTTAATTGTAAATTGCATAATTTATTAGAGGTAATATCCGCATAACATCCGCAGTCAGAAGTGCGGATGTTAAAAATGATGCGGATATCCGGTCCACCACTAATATATATATATATATATATATATATATATATATACACGAAACTGTAAGCGCACATTCGAACAAATGCGTTACTGAAAACTTTAAGTGATAAAGGAGTCCTTTTCTTGTACTATTAAATAAATGTAATTTATTGTGTTAAAACACGGAAGTAAGAGCGGGAAGCGATTAACGGTATAAAGAACAGACCCAGTCGCCCAATTTCACGTTTTTTTTTTTCTCTCTTCTCTTTTAAACCTGTATATTAAACTTTTATGTTCTTTTTATTGGACTTAGTTTCCATATACAGTGTGTGTGTGTGTGTATATATATATATATATATATTCTTACTCATTCATTCGAGCCAACGAAAATATACAGGAAACAAAAGCTGTTGGTGCATCTTGCTCATGAAAAATTATGCATTGTGAATGATAATAACTAGGAGTGTCTGCAATACAGACTGACGGAAATGGAATGAATAACGGATCAGGATTAGGATGTTCTTTGGACTATGATAACAGACAGTATTGTTGCTTTTAGCTGTGATGAACTACGTACGGAGGCCTCGTTAGTACATTAACTTCCTATTTACTTGGCAATGCTGCTGCGAGCTGCTCGTACGCTGAAATGAGCGTATGGGAGGAATGACAATAATCTGTATAAAATATATAACGTTTTTGTCGCTTCCCCTTAAGCTGTAATTATGGTTGTCTTTAGCGTTGATTGGTAATTTTATATATATATATAATATATATATATATATATATATATATATATATATATATATAATATAATATATGATGAAAATAACCACGAAGGAAAAAGGAAACACAGAATGGTGCTCAAGCGCTTTCGTCTAATGACATCCTCAGTGTTCCTGAGGATGTATATGTGGAGGAGGGTGAATTTCACGCTAAAACACGTTAAATCAGTGGTGCACAAACTTTTTTGATGTGAGGGCCAAGCGAAGAAAATAACTAAATGTATTAGCCTACTTACTTTCCATCTAAGTCATAAATTGGGTCACTTTTATATTCTAACTTTTTCATTGAATTGAAAAGACCCGTGGGGCCACTGAAAAGACCCGTGGGGCCACTGAAAAGACCCGTGGGGGACACATTTGGCCTGCGGGCCAGGGTTTGTGCATCACTGCGTTAAATGAATGGGTTGTGGGTTTGCATCATATATAGTGTATATATTACTATTTTAATTAATAATTATATAGACAAAGATAATATATATATAAAATTGCATATATATATATATACACACACACACACCTTTGGTTAGCTTCCGCCCGAATTGTTCATTCTGACGAAGGTCAAGCTTTTCACTCCACCTGAGACCTACAGTTTAACGTGGAATCCGAACCACGCCCCATCAGCAGCCCAGCGTCTTAACCACTAGGCCACCTAGGGTACCCATTTATCTACCAACCACTTTCTTTATTGTGTGGAAGGATGAACAGCTGGGTTTTGCTGCGCGCCGGCTGCCGTCGGGTCTCGAACCCGGGGCCGATGGATTCGTAGTCAGCGACGCTAACCACTACACCACCGAGGCGCCTTTATATATATATATATGCCAGTATTTAGTGTGTCCCCCTTTTGCCCTTACAACAGTTTAGACTCTGTTAATAATGTAATGTCAGTGTATTTTTTTTATCATTGATGGGAGATTATTCATATAAATATTGTGCAGATCTTTCCACAGTTGTTCAATATTAGATGGCTTTAGTTTGTCCTGTTTAGCGTCTACATAGTCCCATATAGCTTCGATATGTTTCATGTCGGGGCTTTGTAATG
Organism: Bathynomus jamesi; assembly: GCA_023014485.1. NCBI lineage: Eukaryota > Metazoa > Arthropoda > Malacostraca > Isopoda > Cirolanidae > Bathynomus > Bathynomus jamesi. The sequence continues at coordinate 91,313 of JAJOZX010007567.1, forward strand.
GCCATTCCATAATTTTTAGTTCTCCAGCGTCCTCCTCCACCTTCGGGTGTTTTTAAGAGTCCGTGCCGTGTGTTTGCGGTCGTTATCTTGTTGGAAGATGAACCCTTGTCCAATCAAATGCTTTCCATCTGGCACATCATGCGGTTCAAGATTTTGGTTGTATTTCTCTTGAGTTAGAGCACCATCGATTTGCACGAGGGAGCCAACTCCAGATGAATTCACGAACCCCCAAAACATTGATAGATCCCTCACCGTGCTTTACTGTTAGTTAGTTGTTACTGTTAGCTGTAGTTTTTTTTTTAATCCAGAGATTTCAAATTTTGACTCTTCTGTCCACAGAACCTTCGCCCAATCAGTCGATATCAAATGAGCATGATCTTGTGCATACTTTACCCTCTCAGACTTGTTTCCTGGTTTCAGGTACGTTTTTTTTCTCCCGCGCAACTCTGCTTTCCGCAATCGATGTCGTATTGTTACGGCCGAAACGTTTGTGCCCTGTGAGGAATTAGTCCTGCTGCAAACTACGACTCTACTTGTCTTCGGTTGCCGGACGGGATGCCGAATGCACTTTCGCCGAAAGTCAGGAAGCCGAAGCCAAGACGCCGAATAGACATGAAGCCGAACAGACATGAAGCCGAACAGACATGAAGCCGAACAGACATGAAGCCGAACAGACATGATATATATATATATGGATATATTTTGCGACGGTACTTTTGATTCTTCCCCCGTGGAAAACAACTGTATACTATACATGCAATTACTGTATTTCCGGTAGTAAAACTTGACCATTAGTGTACTGCATTGCGAACAAGGACGAAAGAACGTATGACGAAATATTTCAGTTTTTGAAAGATAGATAGACGAGTTCTGAATCCAACTTCGATAACAGTCGACTTTGAGAGAGCAACGATAAATAGCATCAAACCTAACCTAACCTAACCTAACCTAACAAAAAGTATGACGCCATTAACGAAAGAATAAAATCCATTTTCAGTTCGTATAATAAAGAAGAAGGATTGGCTTTCCTAAGAGCATTAGCTTACAATTTTTAAATCATCCTCTGATAGTTTTTTTTATTTCTTAAATATTCCAATTATATATTTTAATATTAATTTATTAAAATAATTGTTTTACAATTAAAAAATCATCCTTTGATAGTGTTTTATTTCTTAAATATTCCAATTATATATTTTGATATTAATTTATGTGCATTCGGCTTCATGTCCATTCGGCTTCATGTCTATTCGGCTTCATGTCTTTTCGGCGTCTTTGCTTCGGCTTCCTGACTTTCGGCGAAAGTGCATTCGGCATCCCGTCCGCACACGTTGTCTTCTATCTCTTATTACTCTTCTACGCGTAACTCTCAAGTACGGGTTTTGAGATTTTGTTGTTTTTCTTGGCCTTTCTTTTCGTTGTGTGTCTTTAGTTGACCCTGTTTCAAGATGGCGTTTAATACTGCCCCGCACCCATTTTACAGAAATATCCCGTTTTTCAACAGTTTCTCTAATAGTATATATTTCTTCTCGTCAAGTCACGATCTTTATGCGAATATTTTCTGGTATCTGTCGTACTGGAGCCATTGCATGAATCCACCCGTAAATGAGATCAAGGCACTCATTATTTCGATACATGATGTAGAAACTATGAAAATTTATAAAACACATTACATAATACTATTATATCGGAAACATTCTATAAACACGACTGTTCTACTGTAGTTAAGCAGAGAATAAAAAAGCTGGTCGCCTAAAATCGATTTTGATGAAAAGAACAAAGGATAACATACTCGAGTGATGCAGTTGTAAGAACTCTTTCAGATAGTTAACCGATAACTTTGTAGGTTACTCTTTATATTGCGTATGCGTAACGTGGCCAAATAACATCGCGATATTTAGGAACATTTGTTGCCAAATTCTAGATTTTAACTAGAATATGGAACATTATTTGGTTAATTTTAATGGCGTTTCCAAACATTTGACCATGTGTATATATATTCTAATTATTTATAAAAGTTGTCATCCTATTTTGTGAATTTCACACTGCAATTAACTTCATAGTTTGTGAGCTATTTCTAAAATTTTCCAATTTACGTTTGGTTGAATAGAAATGTATAAAAAAAATGTTATAATTATTATTTATATATATTATATATATGCAGTAATTGCAGTATATATATATATATGTATATATATATGTGTGTGTGTGTGTTGCGCATGATGATGATGTCATCTGTCTGTCTCTGTTTTATGTCCGTTTATACACGCCAAAACGACTAGGATAATCTGCACCAAATTGAATACAGTATTTACATTAAGAGAGAACCAAGGGAGGTTTGTTACACACTCTTTCCTCCCAGTACCCCCTAGGTTGTGTTTCGGGGAGCTTTTCTTGCGCAAGGCGCAGCGGACATTCTAGTATACACACACACACACACACACACCCTTATGATAGTTTGGAATGACGGTTCAGGATTGACCTGCATCCCACCTTACTTGCGGCATTTGGTGGAGGAGGGAATTGGTTTCCGCTCTCCTCCTGCCCTTATAAAAGTAGAATAGGCTGATAATGTGGTGTTTGATAATGCGGTATGCGAATAACCCGGCAAAAAATATAGGGTAATTATTTTTATCACGCGGGTCAAGACGTGGGCATAACACGGCATTTTTTAAGTTAAACGAGCGAAATTCAAGCGAAGCCCAGCAATCGCAGGCAGACGAGAGCAAGAACTTCAGACTGTACAGGGTGTCCTGAATGTCTTGTTACACCTATGTAAATGTTACTCCAGTGTTCCGTAACTATGGTAATGAAAGTATATAGTAGAAAACACTGTGAGACATTTTATTTTATACAGAATTATACAACATTGTAGTTTATACATAGTTATACGCAAGTTTATCATGTATCCAATGGATCTGTATGCAAACCATTGTTCTCACTGCACAGAATGATTTTACGCCAGGTTCGGTGTGCTCCTCAGCATTTTAGGTGTTACGAGTTTAAAAGCATCCTTTACGGTTTCCTTTAGTCCGTCATTGGAATCATAACGTTTTGGAGAAACATTTTCCTTTATAAATCCCCATAATGCATTGTCACAACTCGAGAGATCTGGGCTTCTCGGAGGCCATTTTAATGTTGCATTTTAATGTCCCAATCCATCGATCAGAAACACCTCATTTAAATATTCACGAACCCTCAAGGAATAGTGGGGAGGTGCTCCATCCTGTTGGAACCAAACATCATTTAATATTCCGAGATTATACATAGGTGTAACAAGACTTTCGGGACACCCTGTAAGTGGCGTGTAGTGTGGACCTGGTACAGTTATATTTTATTATTTTATTTGCATTTACATGTCTATTAACCCTTTGTTGACCGGAGGTCTTCACCGAAACTGAATAAAATCGTTTGGCGTTAGCCAAAACAGTGTCAGTAAAGTGACATTGGCCGCTAAATGGTTACTTTTTCTTTATTACATCAGAATTCTTACATTAAATGTAAACAAAAAGTATTGAATAAATAAAATGCATATACGAGTGATACGATTAATGTATCGCATACACTCACGCGAAATTATATATATATATAATTTTATATATATACTGGGTGAGTCACGACGAAATGTTATAACTTCGGGAGCTTATAGTTGACGTCATTCCCAGTCAAAAACCTCATATGAACATAGGTCCGATTCTTAACGGTTATGGAGCTATGGATGTTTGAATGTCTGAAAATAAGAATAAGCGAACAAATAGCTGCTAAGGTTTTTATTCATGAATTTACAATAACTGTTCAAAATGACTACCCTTAGCCTCAATACACATCGCGGCTCGTCTGTGAATCGCGCGTGTAGCTCGCATTAGTTCATTACGATTGTCCTTTATGAGGGCCGCAACATCCAAAATGCGACGGAACAATGCATCTCGCGTTTCCACTTTTCTCTGGTATACCAGCTCTTTCACGCGCCCCCACAGATAAAAATCTAGAGGAGTTAGGTCCGGAGACCTGGGTGAGCAATTTTGTGCACCACCACGACCGATCCATCGACCAGGAAAGCGATCATCAAGATGCGTTCTCACTGCACGGCTAAAATGGGGAGGAACTCCGTCTTGGAAGTACATACCCAATCGTGTTGCCAAACGTACATCTTCTAACAGTGGCGGCAGTTCGTCTTGCAGAAATCGTAGATAAATGTCACCTGTAAGACCACCTTCGAAGATAAACGGACCAATTAGCTAACCGTAGAGAATACCACACCACACATTGACACTGAACCGATGTTGAAAATTACTTTCCACAGTGGCATGAGGATTCATTTCTGACCACACATGCAGGGCCGCCGAGAGCTGCCTCGGGGAAGGATTGGTATATGGTCCTCCCTGTTTACTCAGTATTTTATTATGAATGTTTTTTGTGTACATAACAAGCAAACTGATTATATGTCCAAGTCACTATTCAAAACATACAGTATGAATAAACAACTCAGACGAAAATGCCCATTTTATTTTTCGAATCAATTATATTAATTCTATCACCATATAATTTACAAATGCAGTACCAGTCCATGCAGGCAAGATAATTGTTTACTGCAAGATTGTCATAACACTGTGCAACAGTTTTTTGTTTATGTTAATTTTTTTATCTTTTCTATATGTTTTGGCCATGCTGATTACAGATTTGGCATGGGTTTTGCTCGGAAAACTATAGTTTTTACGATATGGTCAAATTTAGAAATCTTAGTTTTTCGCCATTTTAAGGCATTTTTCTGAGATAGCAAAAGTAATTTCAAGTGCAAAATTCAAAATGTCCCCAAACCTGGGGTTTATTAGTAATGTTTTTATTGGTTAAGGCCCATTAAATATTTGTACACATTTGGTTTCTTATTTCTGTTTATAAAATGTTTTTTGTATTTTTGAGATATTTGAATTAGAATTATATGGTGATGGCTACGAATAGGCCCTGCAGACACTGCAGATTCATTTTGTTATGCTTGCGGCCATTACATCAATCCAAAGTAAGTAAAGCACAAAATTGACACAGGAACAAAGTTTTGTACAGCATATCACGCTTACTTTGGCATGCCCATGGGCGATCAAGATAAATCATGGGCACCTCACTTTTGCTGTGGAAGCTGCCATTCCACATTAGAAGGATGGCTGCGAGGTACTAGAAAAGCAGGGAAACCCAGCAAAAACACCAAAACCCAGCAAAAACCCAGTTGTTTTTTTTGGGTTTTTGCTGGGTTTTTGCCAACCCTGCAGAAAAGGCATGCCATTTGCTATTCCTCGCATTTGGAGGGAGCAAACTAATCACCACGATGATTGCTACTTCTGCATGGTAGACATTTCACTCTACAAGAGAGGTTAAAGGTCGAAAAAATGTCCTATATCCAAATATCCCATCTTCTATTGCCCCAGTCCCCCATAATGAAGATTTACCCGTTCCATGCCCACCCACCATGGAGGAAATAGAAGAAACGCCTTTAATATCCTCCGATGAAGGTGAAGATGCTGACTTAGAGGCAAGCTCCAATACGTCACCCCATTTCCCCAACCAGAAATACATAGACGACCTGGTCAGGGATATGAACCTTACGAAAACCAATGCAGAAATTATGACCCCGCCTTAAAGAGTGGAATCTTTTGGACCCAAGTGTCAAAATCTCTTTCTACAGGAATAGGCATTTGCGATACTCTTCTTTCTACTCCTGTTTTGCATCGAGCTCTCTCTGCTACTGCTGTGATATGAATGGCCTTTTTGCTGAGATAAGAATTGAATACAGACCTGCTGATTGGCGTTTGTTTATTGACAGTTCAACTAGAAGTTTAAAAGGCGTCCTACTACATAATGGAAACATGTTTCCATATATTCCTGTGGCTCATTCGGTTGAATTGAAGGAAGAATATGAAAATGTAAAGCAGTTGCTAGACAAAATAAACTACAGTGAACATAGATGGGATGAATGTGGAGACTTCAAAATGCTAGGATTTCTGCTTGGACTACAGGGCGGTTACACTAAATATTCGTGTTTCCTCTGCCTTCGGGACAGCAGAGCAGATGGTGAGCACTTTGCCAGAAAGGGATGGCCCGTGAGAAATGAGCTTTAATCCAGGCAAACACAATGTTCTTAACGAAGCCCTTGTTCCAACAGACAAAATTTTGCCACCCCCACTGCATATCAAGCTTGGTCTTATTAAGCAATTCATCAAAGCTTTGGATGCTGAAAGTGACACACTTTATCATATACGTTCAATGTTTCCCAAACTTTCTGAAGCTAAAATCAAGGGAAGCATATTTGTTGGACCTCAAGTCAGACGCATGTTAGCATCTAAAGAGTTAGAAGAAAAAATGACAGCTCTTGAAAAAAATGTTCGCAGTCATTTCGGCTTGTAGTCCATGGATTTTTCGGTAACAAGAAGAACGACAACTACAAAGAGCTAGTAGAAAATCTACTCAAACACTTTCAAAGGTTAGGTTGTAGAATGTCCCTGAAGTTACACTCTCTGGACTCGCATTTAGAATTCTTCAGACCAAATTTGGGTGACGTAAGTGAAGAACATGGTGAACGTTTTCACCAAGATATCCAAACCATGGAGAGGAGATATCAGGGAAAATGGGACGAAGCTATAATGACTATATCTGGTGTTTAATACGAGATAATCCACAGGACTACAAGAGAAAAAGTCGCTCAAATGTACATTTTTAAGCATTATCCGTTTAGATTTGTGAGCATATTTGTGTGCATATTATATATGGGTGCATTATATTTACATTATATACGCATTATATCCAGTGGTGTAGTGCTAATAAAGAAGTGAGGGAACGCATTTTGAAAGTGTTACTCAGATGCAGGGGGGACAATGGCGAGCGCGGCGAGCCCATACAGCTGGGGTCCGGGAGCACTGTAAGCCCCCCGGGAAATCTTTTGAAATCTGACCAATTTCAGGGATATTTTGAGGTCATATGCACTGGATATTAGGCTATATTCCAAGGTTGAAGATGCAGTATTTCCAGTGTCATTAGATATATGACATCCAGTACGATCAATAAAAATAGCTAACAACTGGAATGATTAACTAAAAAAAAAGTTAACAACTGGTACGCCGTGGTGACTGTTTCACCAGATCTTTATAGGTTAGCATTGCCTCAGTCGAAGCTAAAAGAAATGAAACAGTTAATGATTCTTTCTTATATTTCTTCTAGGGGTGGGAAGTAAAATTTCATGACGTGAGAGATTTGTAAGTTCGGATTTATTTGAAATAGTGAGGGAACGCCGTTCCGTCTACCAAAAAAAGTAAGGGAACGCCGTTCCGTCTACCAAAAAAAGTAAGGGAACGCCGTTCCCACGCGTTCCCACAGCACTACACCACTGATTATATCTTTAAATATGAAATATATTTATTTTCCTTTCATTTTCTTCATTGTGATTTTGCTCTCTGATAAGCCACTAGTACAATATGTGTGATTAGAAGTGTACTTTCTTTGCCTTCTCTCTAGCAAAGTGGTAAATGATTCTGATGAAATTTAAAGTACGGGCTAACTGGCTTTCAATTACAATGGTTCCCAGATCTGTCAGTCGGTCTTGGGCATTGGTGGACCGCAGATAATATTTTATCTGTTTCAGTTTGACTATGATAATCTCTGTGAAATGTATGTTCATTAATTATATTTCCTCTCTGTTATTCAGACAACTGCCTTATTAATATTTTTAGATTTTATTCCCCCTCTTTCCGGGCCCCCTAGAGGTCCGGGCCCCGGGTTTATCCCGGCTTCCCCGCCCTCTCGGCGGCCCTGCACACATGTGAACTAGAGTGTTGTTGACACCGTCGCGGATAAATTGAGCCTCATCACAGAACAAGACGTATCGATGCAATTGTCGATCGGCATTGAGCCAATTACAAAATTTCAGCCGTTGGACACGATCCCCAGGTTGGAGGTGTTATTTTATTTATTTTGATTGGGTTCAGAATCCCAGCTGAGCCTTGAACGGCCAAGCTCTGAAGGGCTACTTTAACTTATAGCCTAAGTTAAGCTAGACTAAAACAAACTTACAGACTTGGAGGTCCTATTAGGTCCTACCTCAGGGTTGCTGACTCGATGTGGACTTACTTTAGGCCTCAATAGCATAAAATTATTTAAGAAAAACAAAAGGGGCACTATTTATGGTCTTCTTTCCAAGCCTTGCAACAACAACAACAACACAGCCTGCACCATTGCATGATGCAACAATCTTGTATCTAAACGACCAAACTGAATTGCAAGAGCGCTCTCTATAAGACCACGCCCCGTAAGTGTCGCATTCAAAAAACGAGTAGAAAGGACGCGCCAGTGCCCAAAAACAATGATGCCACAAGAGTTCAAAAATGCTAGCTCTAAATTAAGTGAATTTTTCACTAACCTTACAATTATGAGATGGATATATATTATATATATATATATATATACACCTTAACTTAATATATACAAGCAATGCTGCATCAATCAGCTTAGTCATCAATAAAATAAAAAAAAAAAAAAAAATTAAACTAACACGAACGTAGTTGTAACTTTACCTACTTTTTTTTCCTTATCCTCTCCTTATTTGCATGTCTGTAACTCTCTTTACTTGCATGTCTGTAGTTTGCATGGTATGACTGTGAGTTAAGACTGTGTTTGCATGGTTTGTAAGCGTTCTTATTTTACTTCTTTTCATCTTTCACCCCTTTCCTATTCTCTCCGACTATTTTCTGACTTGTCGGCAGTGGCCGGCGGATGATGATGGTGAGTCTTTTTCCTCTTTTTCTGAATGAATGTTAACCCACGAGTGATAGGTGTTGCTACTTACTTAACCCCTTATTTTCTTCTCTTAACCCCCTACTCTTTCCTTTCTCTCGGGCTAACTTTAGAGTGGATCTTAGGGTCTTTGTTAGCCTTAGCTTCTGTAGATCGCCTTGGGACAACAATGGCTCTTCCTCTTCTAGATTTTCTAAGAGGAGGTGCTGAACGCGCTGTACGTGGTATGGATACATGCCTTCTTCGGGTAACGCTCTACATACTCTCGTTTGAGGAACTTTAAGAAATGCGGAAATCCTTCGCGTACTAACATGAGGACTCCGCTGTACCATCTGACTAATGTTTTCTTGTTGAGCCACATCTTGTTGTACCGGACGCTCACATAAAACAGTAACGCTAGGAAATGAACCGCTCTCTCGCAATCTCCAAAAACCGTTGCTAAACACCCGTCGATCCGGAATTCTTCGATTTCGAAAACGTCGCTGGTATTCAGCGATAGCAGCGGTAGTATTTCCATCGCAAAATCCATAAACATACACCATATCGGTATATTCGGCATTTGACACTGTAAAAGACATACTGAACGCACAAAACATCAATGCACGCTGTGAAACACAACACTCTACTGCGTATTAGTTCGGTTCGGTAAGTAACTGTCATTTCAGTTCAAGGTCACGCATGCGCATGCTTGAAATTCAAACATCCATAGCTCCCTAACCGTTAAGAATCGGACCTAGACTGGGAATGACCTCAGCTATAAGCTCCCGAATTTATGACATTTCGTCGTGACTCACCCTGTATATATATATATATATATATATATATATATATGAAAATTATTTCACGAAGGTAACACGTGAAAAATATTTATGATGAATAAAACCACGAAGGAAAGGAAACACAAAATGGTGCTCAAGCGCTTTCGTCTAATGACATCCTCAGGAACACTGAGTGTTCCTGAGGATGTCATTAGACGAAAGCGCTTGAGCACCATTTTGTGTTTCCTTTCCTTCGTGGTTTTATTCATCATATATATATATATATGTGTGTGTGTGTGTTTGTGTGTGTTGACCGACGCCTATATACGCCTCATATATACCGTACAACCCAATATAACAGCATATAAATTCATCAATATATAGAGTAAAAATCTATTTTATTTCCCTTTTCCCTTTTAATTTTTTCTTTATGAGGAAATAAGCCTAAATTTGAAGCCATTTCAGAGGTCCTTATTGTGACAGTGAAGAGCGAGTAGGCTTATTTCCACGATCCATGAAAGGCCATCAAACCAAAACAGAAGTTATTTGAATATGTTCTCTGACACACACACACACACACACACACACAATACCCTCTTTAGATTATCGAAAATCAATACAGTATATACCCAGCAGAGAACGTGTTACGTGCACATGCATATTCCATAATTGTAATCCGCAGTCATTTTATAAAAAAAATAATGGCCAGGGAAGCATTCTTAAAAGAATTTGTAGTAACGTGTCGTCAGTCACGTTGATATTTCATTTATAATTCACGAAGGTATCGATTCAAATGAATATTTATCTTCAATCCCTCCCGAGCATCTTAATACGAAACCAGAATTTATGTTTACCCACAGAATTTATACATTTTAAATAGGCTCCGTGCAATATTTTTGCCATTCAAGTGAAGAGGATAAGTATATATATATATATATTATATAAGCAAACAACCACAGGGAAAAGGGAAAGGAAAAAGAAACACGAAATCCGAGCGCTTTCGTGATATATTCACATCTTCAGGGAAAAACAAGTAATAGGCAGATTTTACAAAGTAAATGAGTTAAATACACAAGCGAAAAATTCCCAATCGGCAACTCAATTTAAAAACCATAAAACACTAAAGATTTTTTCAATAGATAACTTAATCTGAAGGAAGCTAAATTATTGAATATTAGCTTCCTTCAGATTAAGTTATCTATTGAAAAAATCTTTAGAGTGTTTTATGGTTTTTAAATTGAGTTGCCGATTGGGAATTTTTCGCTTGTGTATTTAACTCATTTACTTTGTAAAATCTGCCTATTACTTGTTTTTCCCTGAAGATGTGAATATATCACGAAAGCGCTCGGATTTCGTGTTTCTTTTTCCTTTTCCCCGTGGTTGTTTGTTTATTAATAAGATCACGTGTTATTCTGTGATTTTACTCCATATATATGTGTGTGTATATATATATATTATATATATATATATATATATATATGGGATTGAACTCAGAATAGTCCCCTGAGGTTTTTTGCTGATACACACAGGGTCGTACACATCATTTCTTAAAAGGGGGTCTACACGCTATATATACTATATATATACACGAAGGTAATTCAATAAGTATCCGCACTTTTTATTTTCACATCTGATAGATTATAAATACAGTGGCGGTTCCTCATATGGGCAATATGGGCAGCCGCACAGGGCGGCATTTGTGGAGGGGGCGGCATGAGCGCCTGCAAAAAAAATAAAAATAAAAATAAGAATAAATAAATAAAGAAATAAATAAAAATAAAAAATAAAAAATAAAATAAATAATAAAATCAATAAATATATTTTTATTAATAAAAAACCATCTATTGCATTTTCCATAAACCTTCCCATAAAAGACCTAAACAATGCAAAATGCTTCCAGATTAATATTATTGGGAATAAAGGCCCATACTTTAACATATGTAATGTTATTTTTCTGGGTTTGGTTAAATAGTGAAATGTATATTATTTATTACAGAACGAATCTTCACACTAAGCCACTAAGGTCTGTCAAATAACCGCAAATGGATAAGAAGAGGTCAAAGCTATCAGGTGCTCAGTTTAGAAAAAAGAGGAAAGAAGAAGAGGAGAAACGAGCAAAAGATAAAGGTATAGAGCTATGTCATCTACTCTTCACTGCTATATTGCACTGCTATTTTGTGATATAGCTTTCTGAGTCATTTGAAGTGTACTATTATGTATATAATTAGCCATTAACCAAGGAGGTTGTATTATTCATTTGTTTCCTATTCTAAAAGTTTAATAAATTGTGCTTAATAACATGTTAAATTAATTGTACTAGCCTATTCATGCATTGGTCTGTTATGTTCTATTTTACTCTTTGCAGGGGCACTTTTGAAATATTTTGGAACACCCTCTGCCACTAGCCAGGATGAGAAGCCGTCTACTTCTGCCATTATTGAGGCTGAGGAGCCATCTACCTCCTCAGCCTCACATATGTCTCCACAAATGCAGTCTGATCCTGAGGATGAAGACCCATTTGCTTCTACTTCTCCCCGGCAGGACTCTTCAGGTGAGTTTGTGTGCACATATGTCTGTGAGTGTGTGCGTGTGTGTGTATGTGTATGTGTGTGCATCCCTGCAAAGCATTTTGCAAACAGTTATAAATTATAATGTTATTATCACTGGGTCTGGGTTACTGGGTATGTGTGGTGTTTCACCACCATAATTCCATAACACCACCACCATAACAAAGTGCTGTGAATAATGTGTTATCTAACTTAGGTGTGTATACTAATGAGTAATGCTCTTGTTCTTTCTATTAGAAATGCCTGGAGCAGAATCGCCTCCTGAGGATGAGTCTCTGTCCACCGACCCTGCTAACTGGCCTTCAGTTCTGACTGAGAGAATTCGGACACAACTGGTTTCCAGGGGACCAAGTCAAGTACCATCTGACTTTGTATTCCCTAGAAACGACAGTGACGGAAGAAGTTTCCACCATCAATACTTCAGGAAGTCATTGGTTAGTGGGGAAAATATAACCAGAAGTTGGTTGGTCTATTCCTTAAAAAACAACAGCCTTTTCTGTTTCTGTTGTACTGTACATTATTTTCCAAGAGGAAAATAAATTTAACAAGTTTGGGACTCTCGGACTGGAAGCATGCAAGCTCATTGCTCACATCACATGACAACAGTTCAGAACACCTAAATTCTATGAAAATCTGGAAAGAACTGGCAGTGAGGATGAGAAAGGGGGAGACCATTGACAAGCAGGAGATGGCACTTCTGGAGGCTGAGAAGTTGAGATGGAGAGCGGTGCTGACACGTCTCACTGCTATTGTGCATTCTCTGGCAGTTAGGAATTTGGCACTAAGGGGACATACAGAAAAATTGTTCTCACCATCAAATGGCAATTTTCTGAAAGAAGTTGAACTGATGGCACAATTTGATCCTATAATGCAAGAGCACATTAACCGTGTCCAAAAAGGGACCTCCAGTCACACCAGCTACCTCGGCCACCACATACAAAACGAACTCATTGATTTGTCGAGCAGCAAGACCATTTCAGCAATGGTGAGCGACATCAAACAATCAAAGTTTTTTTCAATAATTCTAGATTGCACTCCAGATATCAGCCACACTGAACAGTTGTCAGTTGTGATTCGGGTTGTGTCACTGGAGGGGAAGCCCCATATAAAGGAACATTTCATGGGGTTTTTGGAGGCAGAGGAGTCCACTGGTCAACATTTGGCATCTCTGATTCTGAAGAGACTGGAGGAGCTAAAAGTTCCTTTCATGGACTGTAGAGGACAATCATACGACAACGGGGCCAACATGAGGGGAAAAAACAAAGGTGTTCAATCCAGGCTCCTAGAAATTAATCCCAGAGCTCTGTTTGTTCCATGTGGGGCTCATTCTCTGAATTTGCTTGTGGCCGATGCTGCTAAGGGATCTATTGATGCCACAAGTTACTTTGGCATCTTGCAGAAGCTTTACAACTTGTTTTCAGCCTCCACACAACGATGGGCCATTTTGAAAAAACATGTGAACATCACATTGAAGATGTGGTCTGATACAAGGTGGGAAAGCAAGATCAAGAGTGTGGAGCCCCTGAGATATCAGGCAGCTGCAGTGAGAGATGCACTGATCGAGGTGAGGGACCACACCAAAGACTCTGTAATAAAGGTCGAGGCTCAATCTCTGTCAGAGGAGGTTGGGTCATACCGCTTCGCCATTTGTTCAGTGGTGTGGCATGACCTGTTGTGCCAAATTCAGCATGTGAAGCAGATGCAGTCTCCTAGCATGCACGTTGATGTTGCAGTAAATCTCCTAAAAAAAACAGAGAGAGGTCTCCGCAATTACAGGGCAACAGGTTTTGTGGCTGCACAAATGGCAGCCACAGATATCTGTGAACAAATGAATGTGGAGGCTGTGTTAAAACAAAAACGGCTGAGGTCCACAAAGCGGCACTTCTCCTATGAAGCATCTGATGAGCCCTTGATTGATGCTTTGAAGAAGCTGGAGGTGACATTTTTCAATGCAGTGGTTGATGCTGCAACATCAGCCATTCAGGAAAGATTTTCCACGTTGGAAATTGTGGGAGAGAAGTTTGGAGTGCTGACACATTTCCAAAATCTCACATTTGAGGAGCTGACAGAACAATGTGTGAACCTTAGTACTACACTACACTTTAAGGGACAATCTGACTTGGATGGCAGAGAGCTTGCACAGGAGCTGAAGAACTTGCCTGACTTGCCATCAAAGACCATATCCTTGCTTGAACTGCTGACATTTATCCATGAAAGGGAGCTCTCTGAAATATATCCAAATTTGTGGACTGCTCTCAGAATTGGTCTTACTCTTCCAGTCACTGTTGCTGAAGCAGAGAGGAGCTTTTCAAAGCTGAAGCTCATCAAATCCTACCTGAGGTCAACTATGTCACAGGAACGCCTTACCGGTCTGGCCATCATCAGTATAAATCATACAATTGCTGAGCAGATTTCATATGATGATTTAATTCATGACTTTGCATCAAGGAAGGTAAGAAGAGTCAGGCTTTAGATGGCAGTTGTGCTGTGGTGCAATTTATTTTGTTTCTTGTTCAAAGTGTAGCATAATAATTACCCTCTCTTAAGTGTCTTATTCTATTTATGTGATAGAGCATTTGTACAATTTAGAAATTTGATTCTCTAGTTTATTTATGGCAGTTGTGCAATTTAATTTGTATTTTTCCTGTTCATAGTATCATAATTACATTCTCTTAAGTGAGTTATTCTATTTACGTGATCAAGGATTTGTAAAATTCAGAAATTTGAGTCTTTGTTTTGGTTCTGAAGTTCCAACAATTAGTCCAATAAAAAGTTATTTTGTGAAAGAGTTATGTCTGTCCTTTATTTTGGGGGGATTCGAATGTGTGTGTGTTGGCGCGAACAGGGGGGGGGGGCGCTGAAGGTGAGGTTCGCCCAGGGCGTCATGTAAGCTAGGACCGCCACTGATAAATACAGTACATCACTTCTCAACATAGTCTCCCTGTTTCTCAATACACTTAGTCCAGCGATCTACAAGCTTCCTAATGCCATCACAAAAGAATGTTTTTGGCTGTGTGCGTAGTCAGTCATGCACCGCCTCCTTCAGGTCATCATCGCCTTGGAATCGTTGACCTCTCAAAGCGTCTTTTAGTGGTCCAAACAGGTAAAAATCCGAAGGTGTCAGGTCTGGACTGTAGGCTCCATGGTCGAGAACTTCAAATTTAAGTTCTTGAAAGCATTTTCTAGTCTGTGCAGCGGTATGAGGGCGCGCATTGTCGTGTAACAGAATAACACCTTCGACAATCTCCCTCTCCGTTTTGTGCGAATTGCTTGCTTTAACTCATTCCGAAGCATGTCAGAATACGATGCACTTGTTACTGTAGTTCCACGCTCTAGATAATGTTCAAGGATAGGGCCTCGTGTATCCCAAAACAGTGTTAGCATAACTTTACCTGCTGACGACTGCGCTTTGAACTTCCTTGCAACGGGAGATGTTGGATGCTTCCATTGCATGCTCTGTCGTTTGCTTTCTGGTTCATAGTGATGGATCCAGGTTTCATCTCCAGCGATAAAGTGCTCTAAAAAGTTTTCACCTTCATTATGATACCGCGCCAAAAGACGAGAGCAGACGTCCATACATACGATTACGCTTCTGCTCTTCTATCAACTGTTTGGGAACTCATCTTGCACAAACCTTGTGAAGGCCAAGAATGTCATGAACTATCGAATAGGCTGACCCTTGACTGATGTCTAATGAAGATGCAATTTCTTTTATTATTAATCTTCTGTCATCGAAAATCATGGCTCTGGCTTCTTCCTGCTTGTCACCACTGGTTGATGTTGACGGTCGTCCTCAGCGCTGAGCATCTGTCACACATGTCCGACCTTCCTTCAACATTTGAATCCACTCGTACACACTTCGCCGTGGTAACACATTATTCCCATGCTGAGCACATAAACGCGTGTGAATTTCAGCTCCTTTCACACCTTCTGCCCACAAAAAAACGAACCACGGATCTCTGTTCCTCCAGAGTACAAATTGAAAGCAACGCAGCCATGCTCACTACTCGTACGATATGTGACAGCTACGAGTAGCCTAAATAAGCCTATACTGTTGCTAGCCTAGATAAGCTTATACTGTTGCTAGCCTAGATACTGTTGCTAGCCTAAATAAAGCCTATAGACCTCAGTTTGACTCGTTATTACGAGTATATATTATATACACTATATTATCACTAAAATAAAAAGTGCGGATACTTATTGAAATACCCTCGTATACGCGCGTGTGTGTGTGTGTGTGTGTGTGTGTGTGTGTATCAGCTCAAAATTGATGATGATTGATTTGGAATCAAAATGAATTGCATCTTGGAAGGCTTCAGTTGTATTTTATTTCCAATTTATGGGCAAAGAATTAAATTTGCACAAATTAATCGTATGTATAAAGACATATATAAACGTTCCTAAACCAGCCAAAATTGCTTTTGAGTTTTGAGTTAATAACGTCCTGGTAACCATGAAATAACTGAAATTCCATACATCAAGATTTTTTGTGGTGAATGTTGCAAAGTTATCGATTTTTGAAAATTTCTTTTTCAAATATCTTTAATGAGAGTAGTAATTTTTACAATGTAGGGCCTATACCCCTTATACCCCCCTTATGTACGCCACTGCTGTAGTGTTTACTTTATTTAATTATTATATTTACTTATTTCTTTATCATTATTCTCGTTATTCCGTTTTGCTTATACCTTAATCACTTATCTTTACACTCTTTTCGCTATAAATGCTTTATAAATATGGTAGCGTGACCGTTGAAAACTGTTAGACGAGCAAAGGGGGAAGAGGGGTAATTAACACTCTATTTACACTTTTTATACTTTATTTAATTACAGAAATGACTTTTTATAAATTGGGGGACGCGAGTGGGAGATTTTATTATAATATTTTACGTCGGAGAAGCACAAGAATAATTTACAGTTAGACTACATTGTTACACCTTACACAGATCGCGCTGTTCGAATGACTGGAGGGTATTTTAAGAAACCCAGCCTTCGCGGGCCGACTCCTTGTGTTGCCCATTCGGATTTAATAATTTTAATAAACAAACCATCATTTATCTTAATTTTTACATATTAAATATTATTATCTTCTTCATTAATCAAACATTATTAAAATTCTTAATTAGACATTACTATACTCGCATCACCCCCTTGAAACTAAGTTTTTCACTAGGAAAACTTATTAATATCGTTTAACAAATTTATTAATTTATTCAACAAAGTTATTTATTTTGCAATTTTTTTTTCTTTAACAAATTCGAAGTTGAGATAGACAAGAAATCAGTAGAATGACAAATTCCACACATCATATATTTTGTATTGTAGTGAATACTCTTATTTTAGTTTCAAGATAAATGTTAATTTTACCGTCTTGAATTTCGGAATAGCTATAAATTCATTTTAAATTAGTTACCCATCATAATTCAATTGTAAACCACATTAATACTAATTTTATGTATACTGTATTATTTTATTGTATGTAAACATAATTAATTATATATCACAATTGTCAGTTAATTATTTATATTCAAATAATTATTTTAATCTAATACCATGTCCATTTTGCAAATAAATAATAGAATCCAAGGGTTATATTTTCCATCCTTGGTACTGTCGCAGTTTCGCCTAACGGACTCAATACGGCTAGTGAGATAATCACTGGTTGGCACTTAACCAGCGGCAGTGCTTATGGCTACATCATCCAGGTTAACCTATACCGGATAGATGCGCTACGGTCCCAAGCCGTAGCTTGCCTAGGCCCAACAACGACGACGACGAAAACCAACAATTGGTGACCCCGGAGTTGGATTTTCCCCTTTTACCCGAACGACAAGGACTAGACTGTAACGTCGCTCGTGCCCTCTGCCCCTCACCCCTGCCCGTGCGCTCTGTGCCTGCGCTCGTCTCAACCTCCACTCCTTCGTTGGTAACTTGTCGTCTTGCTTGTACGTCAGCAAGCATAGGAGAAGATGCCTGACGACGCTGGTGCCATCTCCCACTTGAGCGTAAAGCTCCCCGTCTTCTGGCCGGGTGATCCATTTATTTGGTTCCACCAAGTGGAATCACAATTCAACTTGGGAAGGATCACCGCTAGCAGGACAAAATACGATCATGTTTTGTCCTCTCTACCAGCGAGCATCATCTCTGAAGTCCGTGACGTCATCGTGTCTACTTCCACGAGTGAGGACCCATACAACGATCTGAAGTCTGCCATCCTGTGCCGCACCACTGTCTCCGAGCGTGAGAAACTACATCAGTTAATCTCAAAAGAAGAACTTGGAGACCGTAAGCCCACTCAAATGCTGAGGGCTATGCAGTGCGCTCTAGGCGAACGCGCACAAACCTTCGATAAGGACATCTTTAGACAGTTGTTCTTGCAGAAACTTCCTCCATCAGCTCAGCGTGTCTTGGCCACTATGGATCCTGCTACTCCAGTTGATAAACTAGCAGAAACTGCCGACAAAGTAGTGGAGATTGACACAGCTCCGGTCAACAACGTGAACACACAATCGGAACTGGAGTTGAAAGTCGAAGAGTTAAGTCAACAACTCAACCACGTTTGTTCTCTGCTACAAAATCAACGGCAAAGAAGCCATTCTCGGTCAAGATTTACGAAGAGGCATCGTTCGAGTTCCGGGAAGATCTGCTTCTATCACTCTAAATTTGGAAAGAAGGCTAGGAAGTGCATCTCCCTTGCAATTTTTCGTCGGAAAACCCCAGCAGCGAGTCCTAATGGCGTCTAGTACTCGCACTGCCAACCTGTTATTCATAAAGGACAGGAACTCTGGTGTCAATTTCTTGGTCGATACCGGAGCGTCAGTCAGTGTATTCCCTCAAAAATCTGGTCATACGCACTCGGAATCTCCGCCTCTATACGCTGCTAACGGTTCACGCATACCCACGTACGGTACTCAGTCGCGTGAACTAAACTTGGGCCTTCACCGATCCTTCAAGTGGATTTTCATCTGTGCTCAAGTGCAGCATCCCATAATCGGCGCTGACTTCCTCCAGCATTTCAAACTCCTGGTGGATCTTGACAAGCGACGCTTATGCGACCAGGCCACACTGCTTTCTGTTCTTGCCAAACAGGTTGCCCTTCCGGACGCCTCGAACTCTGCACTTTCCCTCGTTCCCCCTAATTCCATGTACCAGTGCCTTTTCCAGCGATATCCAGGGATTCTTCAACCGATGCAGATGGGTGATACCATTAAGCACACCATTACCCATCACATTACAACAAATGGCCCCCTGGGTTTGCAAAACCCAGACGTCTTGCCCCGGACAAACTGAAAGCTGCCAAATCGGAATTCCAGCTTATGATAGATCTTGGGATAATAAGACCTTCCAAAAGCAGTTGGTCCTCTCCCCTACACCTGGTCCAGAAGAAGTCAGGAGACTGGAGACCATGTGGGGATTACCGGTTTTTGAATTCGACAACCATCCCGGACCGATATCCGGTACCAAATGTCCAAGACTTTACTTCTCTTCTCCACGGCAAATCTATCTTCAGTAAAATAGACCTCGTTAAGGCTTTCCACCACATTCCCGTAGAGCCTTCGGATATTCCCAAGACTGCAGTTTGTACACCATTTGGGTTATTCGAATTTGTGAAGATGCCGTTCGGGCTACGGAATGCTGCGCAAACCTTTCAGAGGTTTATAGATGAGGTCACCAGAGGCTTAGACTTTGTTTATGCCTACATCGATGATTTGCTTGTGGCCAGCTCAACGGAAGAGGAACATAAGGAACATCTTTCACTCCTCTTTCAACGCTTAGAACAATACGGTGTTACTATTAATGCGTCTAAGTGTGTGTTTGCACAGCCAACCTTGGAATTTCTTGGTCACACGATTTCGCAGCACGGAATTACCCCCCTTCAGGACAAGTGTGAAGTGATAAAAAATTACCCTATGCCAAATAATCAGCGTGAGTTACGTCGGTTTCTAGGTTTGGTAAATTATTACCACAAGTTCATTAAAAACTGTGCCAGTGTTCTTGCTCCTCTACACGCTATGATCACACACAAACGCAAGGTAACGAAATTGGTATGGTGTAGCGATAGTTTACAGGCGTTCGACAATGCCAAAATGCTATCAATAGTGCATTGTCTCTGTCATTTCCTATCAGTGATGCCCCCCTAACTCTGACGGTCGATGCATCAGATGTTGCGATCGGTGGGGTGTTGGAACAAACCATTAACGGTCAACAAGCACCCATCGCGTTTTACTCGAAAAAGCTGCAGCCAGCCCAAACGCGTTATAGTGCTTTCGGACGTGAACTTCTTGCTATTTACTTAAACGTGAAGCATTTTCAACATTTCCTTGAAGGCCGAGAGTTTTGTGTTTTTACCGACCACAACCTTTGGTCACTGTCTTCAATAAAAACAGCTGTAACCACTCTCCCAGAGTCATCAGGCAACTCGATTATATATCGCAATTTACCACAGATATCCGCCACATCAAAGGTGTCTTGAACACTCCAGCGGATGCACTTTCAAGAATAGAGATTACTTCTGTTACCCTCAGCTCTACACTGTGGAATGCTATTGCACAGGATCAAGATAAGGATACGGAACTACAAGACCTGCTCAGAGAAGACTCCACTCACTCACTTTCCCTCAAGAAAATGAGTATGCCAGGATTGTCTGTGCCCCTCTATTGCGACGTATCACAGCTGCTATTCGCCCTTATGTCCCTCCATGTCACAGACAAGCAGTCTTCACGGATCTTCATAAGCCCTCCCATCCTGGTATCCGTGCTTCGCAACACCTGGTTACCTCTCGCTTTGTTTGGCCCTCGATGCGGAAGGATGTCAAACATTGGACCCAAACGTGCCTTGCCTGCCAGCGTGCCAAAGTCCAAAGGCACACCAGGTCCCCCTTTGACGCATTTCCGCCCCCATCCCAGCGATTTGAGGTAATTCATGTAGACATTGTTGGCCCTCTTCCAGTGATTCAAGGCCAACGTTATCTGCTCACCTGTCTCGACCGCTTTTCCAGATGGCCTGAAGCCATCCCACTTCCTGATATCCAAGCGGACACTGTTGCAAGAGCCTTTCTTCATGGATGGGTATCAAGATTTGGATTGCCGACAAAAGTCATCACTGACCAAGGTCGCCAATTTGAGTCTTCGCTTTGGAAGAAGTTTACCAGCTTGTTGGGTACAGTACATACGCATACCTGTGCGTATCATCCGCAAGCTAACGGCCTCGTCGAACGCTTCCATCGCCAGCTGAAGTCATCCCTTATGTGTCACGAAGACTCCCATTGGATGGATAAGCTTCCACTCGTGTTGCTTGGTATTCGCTCTGCATTTAAGAGTGATCTGAAGACTACAGCGGCTGAACTAGTCTATGGAACAACACTGCGGCTACCAGGTGGCTACTTCACTGCATGGGATAAGTCATGTGATCCTACGGAATTCGCTTAAACACTTTCCTCTCACATGCAGTCCCTTCAGCCTGTTCCCCCTCGATTGACTAGCCAACAGAACATCTTTGTTTCCCCAGCCCTCCAGTCTTGCACCCACGTTTTCGTTCGTGTACCTGTCCCAAAACGGCCTCTCCAATGTCCATATGACGGGCCCTATGAAGTTCTCCGACGTACGCGCAAATCATTTCTCATCCAGCGCGGTTCCAAGGTCGACAAGGTTTCTATCGATCGTCTTAAGCCTGCGTTTTTGGAATCAACCTTAAGCGAGGTACATGTGGCTACCAAAAAGGTCCAGGGGAAATCTGTGTCGTTCGGAACTCTTTGAACTTCCTCTCTGGTGGGGGAGTGTGTAGTGAATACTCTTATTTTAGTTTCAAGATAAATGTTAATTTTACCGTCTTGAATTTCGGATAGCTATAAATTCATTTTAAATTAGTTACCCATCATAATTCAATTGTAAACCACATTAATACTAATTTTATGTATACTGTATTATTTTATTGTATGTAAACATAATTAATTATATATCACAATTGTCAGTTAATTATTTATATTCAAATAATTATTTTAATCTAATACCATGTCCATTTTGCAAATAAATAATAGAAATCCAAGGGTTATATTTTCCATCCTTGGTACTGTCGCAGTTTCGCCTAACGGACTCAATACGGCTAGTGAGATAATCACTGGTTGGCACTTAACCAGCGGCAGTGCTTATGGCTACATCATCCAGGTTAACCTATACCGGATAGATGCGCTACGGTCCCAAGCCGTAGCTTGCCTAGGCCCAACGACGACGACGAAAACCAACAGTATCATAATATAAAAATCGAAAACAAACTAATTTTCACATTTGCATAAAATAACATTTCACACTAATAATCAAATTACAACCTGTAACTAATCTATAACGTGCCAAAAATAACGGACCATTTTCTTAACATTGGTTACACAAATTTCAAGTTCACAATCTATTCCAGCGATTTCTCATCAAAGGTCGCTTTATATTTGAAACAATTATTTGTATAGCTATACAATTACTATCAGGGCAACATAGAAAAATAAGAAAACGTTTATATAAATTACTGACCAGAGCGCACATACTATTTCACGAAACAACACAAATATGGGCAATAATCGCACCCTTTCACTTACAATTTCATTACATAATAATCAGTACAATCATAGCTGGACGTTGTTTAGATCACAATTCGCACATTTGACAACGGACTTCAATTTTCAATCGCAGCTCTCCTGCTCACTTCGCTAGAATGCAAGGGATTGCATCAACATGCAACAGGTCAGCGCGTTTAGGTTGGTTCCGCTCTCTCTCCAAATGGCGAAAAAAAAACAAGAGAGACGTCCAATTCTAAAAGGATCAGGGGGGCAGATATACTGAAAGCAGGACCACACACCGGAATTGGACGAATTTGCAATTCTAGAAGTCGATGAAGAAACTCGCCTGTCTCATCTTAACTTTTGTTGGTGAACGCTGCTCTTCCTACGTCCTGCTGAGAGACTCTTCCACTGGCAATAATCCAACGATCACTTCGCCGTAGGCAGTTTCGCAACAAACCTACTGTATGTCTGTATGGACAGTACAGCCTTAGACACCCGTTCAAGCTCTCGTGGCTTGCCTACCCCGTGCTAAAACACATATTTAGCGAAGCATCGAGCAGCGTGAACAGCTACTGCTCGAAAAATACCAGTAGACCATCGAAACTGTCCTGTGCAAAGTCCCTGCACATTTGGTTTCTCTGTCTCTTCTCTTCCGAAACCGTCCTGCGCCAAGTCCCTGCGCATTTCGGTTTCTCTTCTCTCTCTCATCATTGGTGATCGATCACTTATCCGGTCGACTAACTCATAAATGGAATTTGGATCCAATTAGTTGCCTCCAAATCGAGCCTCTCGAAATTTAATTAAAAAAAAATTATTCGAAACATTTTTCTCTACTGCTTATCATTTCATATTTAATTTACCGAATTTTCTCGACAGTTCATTTCGAAACAATAACTACAAATTTGCTCTGGCCAAATTGACGGAAAAAACTATTACAAATTTTACAGAATTTACAAAATTTTAATCACAGCCTAACTACCAATAAGGTCACTTATGGCAGTTACATCGGAGAAGATAAAAAAATTCATGAAACGAACGAACCAAAATTGTACCGTGTAAATATACAAGCGCCCATACATAGTAAACGTTATTATAATTTAAGAAATATTATTGTTCAAACTACCGTCAGAAATCACATCGATACAGTTAAATATAAGAGACAAAAATGAACCCCAGAAACTTCATGTCATCAATTCTTTGAAACGTACAGACCCCTCTTACACTTGGGGGGGGGGGCACACTGTAGACGCCACAAAAACGTTACTGGCTATCTAAGAAGGCACCATTTCCGGGTGAACACTCGAGCCAATGTTTCAACTGCATCGGTAAGCCCAACTGAAGTTTAAAAAATAACAATTTTCCAAAACAGTTATTAAATAAAAAAAATTAAATATTACTACCGAAAATTATTTTAATACAGTAACTCCAACTTCAAACGCTAAATTTCATAGGAATCAAACTCGCAATTCACAAATTATATCTGAGAGACAACTCTCTCCTTCAACAGAAAACCCAGTGTGGTTTGTAAATTACAAAAATCCTATAATTTATCGTTTCCAATTGAAACCACAAATTTACATCGTTATTTTAAATAAGAACAGACAATATGAACTCAAGATACACGCAACCTAATATGTAAACAAAAAATTTAAAACCAATCATTGTATACTGCGAGCCTCTATAAAAATATTCCTAACCGAACGAAACTGCAGTAGATCGGAAAACATTTTTTTTTTTTGTAACATTTTCTATGCGAACGCGTAAAAAAAAACGTTGTTCATTTTTAATATCAGAAATGAAACGTTAAACAAAAAACACCCTAACAATAAAATTTAATTTCAGAATAAAAATTTAAACCGCCTAACTAACAAAACATTCGGAATTTGTCTTGAAAATGAAAGAGAAAAATAAACAATAATCAGCCTACCTACAAAAATTAATGAGTATATAAATGTATATAATTATATATATAATCAATATATAAGTATAAGTTAATATATAATTAATGAGTATATAAAAAGTTTTAAAAATTAATTAATTTATCAAAAAAAATTTACGAACACAATTTTTTTCTTTCATTTTAACAAATTTAGCTTATTTCACGTCTCACACCATCCTATACGGCAACATATAAACTAACAACGTCCGAATTAAACCCAGTCTAAACTAGTATCTTTAAGATTTATCTTTCGACTGCCACTTAAAAAAATTAACTTAATCCTATAAAGCAAAGCAAAGCGAACCTTAAAATTATTTAAAATTATTCGGCCTCGCCCAAGAAGCCTGTAATTCTAAATCAATTAAGCCAACTATTATGTACATGTCCGCGAAAAATAATTTCAAAAACCTACCAATGAATTCTGGGGAATTTTGGTACTCGCTCGTTTAATCTCTTACAATGTCCTAGTATATATATATATATATATATATATATATATATATATATATATATATATTATTCCTAAAGACGCGTCACAATACGCCAATCATTTTGAGCCTTACCGTAAAAATTGTGTGTCACAGTATTTAAACAGCTAAAATAATTAATTCCATATTATTTAATTATTTTTTAATCATTATTTAATTATTGAATTCGTATTTTATTATTATCATTATCACAATTTCTACTAATTTCAAAATTGTAATCACAAACCGTAAACAAAAAGGTAAGCTGAGACAAGAATAACAGTGGAAGAGACGAAAAGAAAAGAAAAATGAGCCACCAGGACAGCACGATCAATTTTGAAATATTTTCTCTCCGATCGAACGAGCGAAAACTAAAGGACTACGACTCGCGCAATTTTTTTTTTTACTCCAACGGAAAACCGACTCAGCAACGACTAAAGGAAGTTTTGAGTCTCTAGACTCCATCTCCATCAAGAAGAGAAAAAAAAACAAATTTTGACGCGCGAAAATTTCGAAGTGACGCGGAGGATAATTTTGAAAATAATGGGCGCCATCTTGGATCATTGAATTTTGACGAAAAGGGAATCAGAATTGAATTTTGCCTGCAAACGGGGTAGACTTTGCATTTTGATATTTTAATAATCGAAACAGAATATTCATTAATGCTATAAGCTATGATACCGGACCGAAACAATTTTTAATCGAATTAATAGGCTCGTGGGTAAGCCTTATACGAAATATAGTGTAGGCCCACCGCTAGCCACCAAAAATGTAGTGATCACGTTTTTATTCATTATTATAATTTCTTGTTTACTTTCTACTCTTTATTCCATTTTTCTTCTACCATTAATCATTCTCTGAACACTCGTTTTCCCAATACTGTATAAATGCGTTATAATGCGTGGTAGCCGGCCGAATCTCTGAAAAACCGTTAGACCAATGCAAAGGGGGAAGGGGGGTAATTAACACTCTATTTACACTTTTTATACTTCATTTAATTACCGAAATGACTTTTAATAAATGGGGGGACGCGAGTGGAAGATTTTATTATAATATTTTACGTCGGAGAGGCACAAGAATAATTTACAGTTACGACTACATTGTTACACCTTACACAGATCGCGCTGTTCGAATGACTGTAGGGTATTTTTAGAAACCCAGCCTTCGCGGGCCGACTCCTTGTTGCCCATTCATATTTAATAATTTTAATAAACAAACCATCATTTATCTTAATTTTTACATATTAAATATTATTATCTTCATTAATCAAACATTATTAAAATTCTTAATTAGACATTACTATACTCAACCATAATTTATTGTAATTACATCCATTAAATATTATTATATTCTTTTAATTTTCACTCCCAACTCGTATTTTATAAGTTTAATATATTTGAACATTAAATTCTTAATTAGACATTACTATACTGCACACAGACCGTGCATGGAATAAAGAACTCTCCTGGGAAAATTAAGTTCAGTCCGAATAAGTAATGGTAAATGACAAACACTATAGTTTTTCCTTTTCCATGATGTTAGCCCGACGTGGGCAACGGGTCACTCGCAAACAGGCTCCAAAAATATAGCTTCCCTCACCAGCTATCTGCAAAGCAGATAGGATCCAGCTTTGGGACAGGATCTAGGGGTTACAGCTACACCTAGCCTACTATATCCAGAACCTCAGTATAAGCAAAAGACTCGTTGCATTCGCGTCGGATTGAATAGCCCACGTCGGGCTAACATCATGAAAAAGAAAAGTTTATTATTGATTGTTTCACCAACAGTGACCTTGAAGGCGTAACCATAATTTATTAGGGTATTTTACTGTGTTTTGTTCGAATCTGCAATCCGTATCTTGCGCAAATGCTTGTTAAGAAAGTTATAAATAGTAGAAAAATTACACTGGTCAACACTCATTTTATTGCCAATCATATTAGTGATTTTGGGGTAACTTTGTGGTGCTGATTCCGAATATGACATCGGTTTTGCTAGATTGGCTCTAATTTATGAGATAATTGGTACCCCATTGAAAAACGTAAAAATGCAAAAAATTTAATGTTCAGGCGGAGCCTACTTACAAATCGCATTGAAATTGTCTCAAATCATACAAAAGTAAACACATGAAATACATAATGGCATTTTATTCGGTCTCACCATCTAGAATGTTCTGGTAGTTTCCCATATGCACGCGTTATGGTTACGTTTCCTATTAATTGAGGGTATTCATTATCTCAAGAACTAGAGCCAAATCGGAAAAACTACTTTCATTTTGGAATTCAGCAACCCCAAAATACCCTAAATTCGTACGAATTTCCTTGGCAACGAAACAAAAAAATTTTTTTGTTGAGCTGTGTTATAGGTTCCGTATGACGATATACTTACATTGGCCAATCGGAGCACGGC
This sequence comes from Bathynomus jamesi, assembly GCA_023014485.1. Lineage (NCBI taxonomy): Eukaryota > Metazoa > Arthropoda > Malacostraca > Isopoda > Cirolanidae > Bathynomus > Bathynomus jamesi. The sequence continues at coordinate 118,770 of JAJOZX010007567.1, forward strand.
ATGCATGAACGTCATTGTCACGTGATACTCTCGCACAGGTCCGGTGGCTGAAATTTGAATTCAGCAGTCGCTTTAGGATGTTTGTTTGTGGTGGGAGCTCCCACACCGAGTGGGACGTCATCTAGGCCTAGGTTAGGTTAGGGGTATTACTTACCTTTCTGGGTCCCGAATTCATTATGGGGTACCCATGGCAGGTTAGGTTAATTAAATGCCATGTTAAGTTAATTGAATGCCCGGTTAGGTTAACTGTATGCCCTTGACAATTGGTTATGTTAAGTTGTGTTATTTTCGTTAGTTTTAACGAAAATATCACGACTTAACCTAACCATTTTCAAGGGCATGCAGTTGACCGAGCCCGTTTGGTTTTTGTTAATATCCAAAATACATTTTTCTAATGTATTTTGGTGTGTTTGGTTCATATATGACCTTCATTTCTAGCGAAAATGAACCAAAACGTAGGAAAACCTTAATGTTTCTTAACTTTGTTTCGGTACATTTGAGCAAGATATGAAGGTCATATTTGAACAGAACACACCAAAATACATTAGAAAAATGTATTTTGGATATTAATTTCAGTGTTAGTGAAACACTCAATAATTACCAAAGAAAAAACTATAAGGGTAGGTGTGGGGGGTAGAGAAAGAAAGAATACTTCATGTACACAGGTTGATGGTTTTACTGAAAAGGGATCACACACACACACACACACACACACACACAGGAAAAAAAAAATTATATCGCAGAATGAGAGAGAGAGAGTTACAAAGAGTTACAAGGAAAACAAGAACCTCAAAATGCCTTGCGGCCCATACCGACGAGGTACCAATGGCAACGGGTGCCAGGGAAAAATTCTGTCACCCTCAAATAGTGTGCAAGATTCGGGCTAACTTTTTTTTTAACAGATCCCCAGAACAACTATTCACAACTTCTGAAGGTAGCCTGTTCCACGTGTCACAGATCTTATAGGAAAAGTAATTCCCACACACACACTAGTGCTAAACCGTTTCAAATCCAACTTCCAACCATTGTTGCGAGTTCGGTTATCATTTAAACTAAACATGCTTCTAAAATCGACATCGGTGAACCCGCGTAAGAGCTTGAAAACCTCGATGAGTTGACCGGCCAGCCTCCGAGTTTCCAGCGAAAACAAATTCAGGGCGCGTAAGCGTCGATTTTAGCCCATATGCCTAACGGAAGGGATTAACTTTGTGGCCTTCGCCTGGACTCTCTCCAGCCTGTCAATATCTTTTCTGAGTGTGGGCGACCAGAACTGCACAGCATACTCCAGGTGCGGCCGAACCAGGGAAATGCACAGAGAGAGCACAATCTCCTTGGTCCCAAATCAAAATTGTCTCCTGATATAACCCAACAGCTTCTGGGCTTTCTTTTCCACCTCTACGCACTGTTTAGTAAACTTAAGGTCGCTGCTAATTAGCACACCCAAGTCCTTTTCCAAATCAGTGGCCTCGATATTACTCCCCAACATAGAGTAGTCCGACTTGGGATTGGCATAGCCAATGTACATGACCTTGCATTTACCCAAGTTAAATAGCATTTGCCATTTTTCGGACAACTCTCCTATCCTACGTAGGTCCGCACGCATTTGTTCGATCGCTTCGGGCGTCCCAAGCTTGGTGTCATCAGCGAATTTGGCGATCCTACTTACGATGCCAGCGTCGATATCATTTATGTAAATGATAAACAACAGTGGCCCCAAAACAAAACCCTGAGGAACCCCGCTAGTGATCGAGGCCCAACCCGAGCTAGTCCCTTTAATTACAACCCTCTACCGCCTATTCTTCAGCCAGTTTTCATTCCAGCTACCTACTTCCCCATCGATACCCAGCGCGCGGACTTTGGCCATTAGCCGGCGGTGAGGTACCTTATCAAAGGCTTTCTGAAAGTAGAGATAAAGTATATCAATCGCCCTACTCTTATCATACTCACTCCACATGACGGAAAAATTCGAGCAGGTTGTTGAGACACGACCTATGCCGTCTAAACCCATGTTGCGAGTCCACAAGCAGCTTGTAGGAATCCAAATGGTCAACGATCCTATCCGCTATTATCCCCTCTAATAATTTACCCACAACCGAAGCGAGAATAATGGGACGATAGTTCCCTGGACTTTCGTGATCCCCTTTCTTAAAGATAGGGGTCACGTTGGCTTCCCTCTAGGCACCTGGCCCGTCTCCAACGATTTGTTGAAGCCTGTAGCCAGGTGGGGAGCCACCTGGTCGAGCACTTCCCTCAACACTCTGGGGAGGAACTGGTCTGGCCCAGGAGCCTTAAACGCGCTCAGTTTGTCTATTCTGTTGGCAACAACTGTCGCGGTACACCGAACACTATCCAGGCCAGCACCTTCGTGCCTGACGCCTGGCTCGGGGATGATGCGGGTGTCCTCTCTGGTGAACACTCCTGCAAAGTATTCATTCAGCACATTAGCGATGTCCGCGTCGGAGGTCCGCAGCGCGCCGCTGGGGGCCTTTAACGGGCCTATCATGCTTCTAATGGGCTTTCTATAATTAACATAACTGAAGAACTCCTTAGGGTTCCCCTTGCAGAAGCTTGCCACCCGGAGTTCTTCATTACGTTTGGCTAGCCTAACCTTCGCCTTCACTTCCCTGCATAGGCGGACATACGCCTCTGTGTTCTCATGGGAACGATTGGCCTTCGCCCTCCTATACGCAGCTTCCCTATTTCGGACAGCCGAAGCGATGTCCCAACTAAACCACTTAGGCTGCGTTGAAGCAGGGGTGACCGGTTTTGAGGGTATGGCAGCAGAGTGCAGCACCATAAACTGGTCCTGGTATGCACTCCACACTCCCCAACATCGCCGCCGACCTCTAACCCCATCTCACCTACGCTATTCCGGAGGACAACAAAGTCCGCCCGCCGTAGATCGAGCTTACTGCCTCTCGGGTTACTACGCTTCACCCGAGGGACGCAGACACAGAACCTAATCAGACCGTGATTACTCCCGCCTAACGATTCGTCAACGGTGAGGCCAGTGACGAGGTTATCTTTGGTCGTAAATACTAAATCTAGAACGCTTTCGCCTCGTGTAGGCCCATTGACCCACTGAGTCAGGAAGTTCTCATCAGCAAAGTCAACTAGCCTCCTCCCTTCGGCATCAGCAGTCCTGTCTTCCCAGTTTATGACGCGACAGCGAAGTCTCCTAAAACTACACACACCCTGTCCCCTAGCAGGCTACGGAGTTCGGTGTACAGGGCTGTATCCTCCTCGAGGAGGAGATGCGGAGGTCTGTACACCAAGATTAACCTATAATTCGTCCCCCTCCAACGTTCAGATCGACGCCAAGCAGCTCCGGTTCCGACCGGAACTGGCATTCAACCGGACTCAGAGTCCCTGACGTATGTGAGTACCCCTACCCGCTCCCCACGGGTGCGGTCCTTGTGAAACATTCTATACCCGGGAATCTCGAACTCCCCAACGTAGTCCCTACGATCAATATGAATCCAGGACTCGGTGATAGCAACGATATCCTGGTATTCTGATGCAAAGAGCGCTCGTAGCTCGCAAAACTTATTCCTAATCGACCTAGCATTAAAAAGCACTGCACGGAGGGAGCCTTCTCTATTCTGACCGCCCCCTAGCACGACCCGTTTCCCGAACAGCCGGGGGCAACTTCTGCAGGAGCCTGAGCCCCCTCCAACGGAGAACTGGGGTCACCCACCTGTACATGGACACACCCTTCAGTTGAAGGTACGGCCGACAGCTGCTCAAGATCATCTCTCCCCAGTGGAGGGCCCGTCATCAATCCCCGGGCTTGACATCACCAAACGGTAAAGGTGCCAGTCGAGCAGCGCGCCTAGCACACCTTTACCCTTGACATTGAAGTGGACACCATCCCTCTGATAAAGGTCCCACCTACCCGAAAACGCGTCGAAGGGGTCAACAAACCTCACGCCCAGTGGGACGCGCAAGTCTTGCACCCTCTCGTTGATGCCAATGACCTTACTGAGCACGTGGTCACTGGCATTCATCCGTACCTATTAACATTCTCCTGTCTGTCTTAAGTTTTAGATTATCCGCAAGAGACATGATCTCGGTGATGATCCCTTCCGTCGAACCTACCCTACCGCCTTTGAGGAACAGGTCGTTGCCACCAACGTGGACAACGATCACAGTCCTCCGACTAGTCACGCGCAGTTTCTCTAACTCCTTTCTTAAGTGCACTGTTCCCCGCCCGGTAAGTACCTTACCTTCCTCCTCTCCCGGTTTGCAGAAGCAAAGTACTTCTCCTGGCCCCTGATCTGTGAGTCCCCAATCAAAACGGTGTCTTCCTCCTTCGCGCACAGGAGACTAAAGCGGTTGGAGGTCCTAACAGCGGCAACCGTGGTCTCAGGTTTCGGCTTCGCAGCCTTCTTGCACGATACCTTTCGATACCCGTCGCCTCAGCCACACTTACAGCACCCGACCCACCCCGACCAGCAGCTACATCCTTCAGTTTCTTTGGGCTATCAGTAGGCCCTTTCCCACCCTTTTTCTTTATCGGCCCCTTCCCACCCTTCTCTATCGGCCCCTTCTTTGCGCCCTCCTTTCCCTCTACCTTACGTCGTGGTTCCGTGCATTCCACGTGGGTCGCTGGCGATTCCTGACACTGATTTTGCACCCCGGCCCCCGTTTTCACCTCTACCCTTTCTCCGCGCTCTCGAGCTCTGTCCAGTCCGCCGCTAGACCGCCTTTCCAGGGCGGCTATCCTATCAATAAGCTCCGGGGTGGATGGCGCAGCCGCGTCAGTGACCGCCGCGCCTCCAACAGCCCATCTGGACGACTTGAGCCGCCGGACCCTCTCCTCTAGCTTCTCGTACAACTGCATGAGCTCACAAAAGCGGCACATGCTGGAGTGGTTGATCTTCTCGAAGCAAGCTTCTTTGAAGTTCGTCACCCACTGGTTTACTCCACACCTCGCGCACTCAGCCTTCAGTTTCTGTGGTCCAGTCATTGTAACTTATTTTTTTCCTCACTCCGAATACACTGAATAAGATAAAGCATTCTAGCAATGAAAACTATCGAAAATGTTCTGACCAGTACATAAAAAAAGGAAGGGGTGGGGTGAATTTTTCCCGCGCAAGCCGCATCCGCCTATCTGCAAGTGACGTTCATCCCATCCAGAAGACCACACCTCTCGCTGCTGCCGCACCGACCAAGGGCCTCCCCAGGGCCGGCCAGTCGCAAACGTGTCGCAGCTACCAACTGACAAACACTCGCGACGCATGCGTCACGGATTTCCCGCCAGGAGCGACAGCGAGATGCAGCTCCTTACTAAGTCTTACTAGTCACTCACAAGCGGCCAGACTCTTAGAATCCAGTGTTCAAAGGATATCCCACCAGACCCAGCAGCTACGCCCGAGACTTTCCGCTGGCCTGGCAGTCAGCTGGGCAGTAAAGCTCTCTCACCTATGAGCAGTACAGCCAAGCACCATCAATTGGTCACCAAACAACGGTCGCAGGGGGCTGGTCAGGCCATTACGCGTTAGGAATGGGCTTAACGGGGCACTAGCCACACTCCATTCATCGCGCCCCTTCGCCTGGGACCCCTCCATCCCAGTCTCTCACGACCTACGAGCGTTAAATGGTTTTATTTATAGAGGTTCCAAAGCCTCTCTTCCCACGCATGAGGTAGCAGTAGGGTCCTAATAGTAAAAGAAGAGGAAAAGACTTAATACTAAAATAAAAGGTTTTTTTTTAGTCAGAGGAGAGCATCCATAAGCTAAGCTAAAAGGACAGAGTAGGGATGGGATGGGGTCCTAGTAACCCACGGGACAGGATTGTACAACAGACTTCACCCGCCCTCCCGAAAGAGAGAGAGAACCTTAAGGAACTGGCAGCCAATTTCTCTAGAATCCCACGATTTGGGACCGGAGGGCTGTTACACCGCAAGTATAAAGGTTACACCCAGAAGAAGTGTGCGTAACCTTTATACCCCCTGCGGAGAAAGAAAGAGAGAAAGAGAATCATTATTTTGCCGATTTCATTTTTAGGCCAAATTTGTGAAATCTGAATTTACCTAGAGAAATCTTGTGTTTGGTAATTCCCAAACAATTCATTCCGTTTTCCCATTAATTACCTTTCTACTTCTATGTGTAAATTAGTGAACATAAAATTAATTGCATAATTTAATTTTTACAGCATTTTAGTGAAATTTATCTAACTAATATAGACTATTAGTCACACGTGTAATTATTTTCAATATACAGTGTGTGTGTGTGTGTGTGTGTGTGTGTGTGTAATATATATATATATGGACTATTTATATTAATATCACGCCTGTGATTTTGTTCTTGTATTCTTCATGAAAAAGCTGAAGTAACTTGTATATAAAATAAGTTTCCCGAAAGTGCAATAGTAAAATTTACTCTAATTTAGCCGGACACTCGCATATCCGTACGACCTACTTGAATCAACGAAATTTCACTACATTTGCTGGAGCAGACTTCCCTGAGGCTTTTCTATATGATTGACTGATGCCCCTTGGTATAAGTTAGGCCAATTTCTTTTTGGATCACCTGAAGATCAGGGCCCCCAGCCTTCTTTAGTTAGCTTTATAAGACTAACTAACGAAAATATCACGGCCTAACCTAACCAATCGTCAAGGGCGTACAGTTGACCTAACGATTAGTTAGGTTAGGTCGTGATATTTTCGTTAGTTAGCCTTATAAGGCTAACTAAAGAAGGCTGGGGGCCCTAATCTTCAGGTGATCCTTCTTTTTTTGTATATTTTTCAGTACACGTTTAGGTCATTAATATAGGTTAAATCACTGTAGATGATCGAACAAGTTAATGTGGAGCAAGTGTAGTTTAAGTCCCCCTGACGCAAAAGGGGATACAAACTACACTAGGGCAAAGTTGGGGAACGTAAAACTACACTAGGATCTTTAGGAGACATTTTTTAAATGAATCCATCAAATAAAACGTTACTAACCCATCGTCAATGCGTAATATTTTCGTTAGTTTTAAAGTCGTAATATTTTCGTTAGTTTTAATGTTTTATTTGATACGCGGACAAAGTTGGGGAACGTAAACTACACTAGGCACCACAGGAGGACGTAAATTACACTTGTTCCTTTGTTAAATGAGCTTCGAGGGGTCTTTTATTAAGGGGCATTTTGGTATTCGCAAATATCGAACAGTTTCCATCCCTCCACCCCCCCCTAACTCCCTCAAGTATTCTCATTTTTGGACCATAGATGAAAGTGGATATGACATAGAGATGAAATGCAAGCGAATAATAATTTTTATATTCAGGTCACACACACACACACACACACACACTTAAAATAAAGTATATTTATTATATATTGCAGAAATCAACTTTTAACTTTAATTGAACGTCAGTCTGTAACCTGTTTTCATAACTGGCTTAACAGCGTACAGTATGAGAATAGCAGGACCAAAGAAACCTGGAGTTAAGCTAACCTAACCCTGACATAAATGACACAACTGACACTTAACTATAAAGTGCTTAAAAGGGTTGTGACGCAAAGATAATTCTTAAAGTTGGGTATAATGTTAATCGCAGATTAGTAAATGTAAGTTTAGTGACTTTTAACAGGTCTGATAAAACTAATTATTATTTATATCAACTTTCTCTTTATTAGTTTTTAATAAATTTTTTTATTTATTAATATGTTGGTGTCTGCACAACCCTGAAATAGGGATTTGCCTTTCCCTTAAGCATTCAATTTGGCGTCATCTTAACCGAATGATTTATTCAGGCCCCTCGTAAATACCCAACATTACCATATAATAAATACCCATTTATTTATATATATGCAAATGAGATCAAACAGACAGTAGAATAAACAAGGCACGGTTTTATATATATATATATATATATATATATATAATATTAGTATGCGCGTATGTGTATAAATTTGTATATATGCCCTCCTATCTTCACCTCAGAGAGAGAGAGAGAGAGAGAGAGAGAGAGAGAGAGAGAGAAATATTGTTTGGTGCAAAGTTTACTTGACTTCTTAAATCAAACGAAATGATGACGTCATCTGGCGTAGAGATACGAGGAGGAGGAGATAGAATGGGCAACAAAAAAGTGGTTAGGCGAGTAGACACTAAGCATTACGATATAAAAACTAGACCCTTACTTATTCACGTAATTTAACACACGCACGCACACTCGCGCACACACTGTTACATTTGTGTCTAAGTTGTCCTTTTCTAGAAACATGAACGTACGTGTCCTTAAGGAACTTGTTACGTGTCCAAGGTCCTCGTGTCCTTATCAGAGCAGATTGTTAATTTTTAAATATGTGAAACATTGACTTTAATTGCGTGAAATTATTTCACTACTTAGTGAAGTTAATTATAATTCAGGTTTAGACGAGGCTTAGGTTTAGAATCGGGTTTAGATTCGGTATGAAGAGATAATGTAACGTCGATACCTCAAGATCTCGTAAGCCGCTCAAACATACGTTTGGAAGTGTGTGTGTGTGTGTGTGTGCGCGCGCGTGCGCACGCGTGTACATGGAAAAGGGATAGTATATGTGTATGCATGATGCATACAGTGTGTGTGTGTGTGTGTGTGCGGCGCGCGCGCGCGAGTGCATCTCGCTCATTTGGTTGAGGAAAGCCCATTTTCATTTCGTAATGAGATATCATTTTCTATTCATTACTTTTTCATATTTAGAGCTTAAGGGAGAGGTTTGATATGATGACATTTCATTACAACATTAATAACCACTCCTAATGCAACACTTTTTCAAAATCGTCACAACTAATTGTACTTATTAACTAATAATTGTCCATTAATTACTTTTTACTAATTAAACTTCGGTAATTTGTTAAGTTTTTAGCGAAACGCTATCAAAATCATCAAATTAAAATAATATATATATATATGTGAATGTGTGTGGGCCAGCGCGCGCGCGCACGAGGTGGGGGAGGGGGGAAGAAGTTGAGAGAGGAAAACTATGGTAACCAAATTATTTCGAAACAAATTGAAATGAAACGAATGTATATGAAACATGGGAAATAAAACCAAAAACGAACGAAAATTATGGTAAGAATAACTGTACTGTATATTGCAACTGTCTTCCTTGGTAGTATATGTGGAACATGCACAAACACTCCTAATATATTATATATATGGCTCTTTCTGTATGAATGGAATGGATGAATGTGTGTGTGTGTGATCATGTAAGTATTTTTGTGTGTGTGTGTGTATGTATCCATCAATATTTGAAATGGAAGTCTCACTGAATGCGCGTAGGCGTAAGTGAATGTATTTATCCCTTCTTTGTAGAAGGGATCTGTGTGTACTTTTCTCCTCTTCATGTGCGTTGGAATGCACACGTAATCGTCATAAAATTTATGTACGTGGAATCTTGTACAATATACAGGGTGTCCGAGAATTATCTGTACAATTTTTGGCTGTTATTAAAAGTCAACCATGAAGTGTAGAAATTCGTGTTGTCCCATTTAACAGAGAATCTCATTAAGTTTTTTCTGATACCAAGTTTTGCTATATATAGCATGGAACAAGGAACTCTTCTGGGAAAATGAAATCCACTGTAGTCCGAATAAGTAATGGTAAATTACAAACACTATAGTTGTTTTCTTTTTCGTGAGTTAGCCCGACGTGGGTTCCTTGTTCCATGCACGGTCCGTGTGTATCATGAAAAAACCTCAGAGGACCATTCTGAGTTCAATCTCATCATGAAATGGACACGTTATGTGCCTTGAAAAGTGGACGCTCAATTTTGCCAGTTGAGGTTTAAATTTTGGTTTTTTGGCTAAAAATAAAATAGTTACCCCTTTTTCTTTGATGTATTCAATCCGACGCGAAGCTATATTTTTGGAGCCTGTTTGCGAGTGACCCGTTGCCCACGTCGGGCAAATATCATGAAAAAGAAAAAACTATAATGTTTGTCATTAGTAGTATAGCCGCAAAAGGGGAGAGTGCAAGAATGTTGCAGGTTATTATGTAATGTTGCAAAGGGGAGGGGTTGTTGCAAAGTGGGGGAGTGGGGTTGTTGCAAGGGGTGGGGGTGTTGCAAAGGGGGTGGGGGGGGAACTTGGAGGCGGCGTTATCCCCCAAGAGAAAGGAGGAGGAGAGAAAGGAGGAGAGTTATTCACCTGGCAGGAGCCAAGTGCACATTAAGACTTCAGCCGAGTTGGCGTTGTTTTATAGGCTCCTAATCAGCCAGTTGGCGTAAATGGCTTGAGTTGCCAGATACCGCGATACCATTGTATACATTATTATAGACTCCTAATCAGCCAGTTGGCTGTAAATGGTTGTCAGATACCGCAATACCATTGTATACATTATTATTATTATAGGCTCCTAATCAGCCAGTTGGCTGTAAATGAGTTGCCAGATACCTCTTTTAGCAGTATTATTGTATACATTATTATATACGCCTAATCAGCCAGTTGGCTGTAAATGGCTTGAGTTGCCAGATAGCGCCATGTATTCATTTAATCGAAGACAGAGTTGCCAGATACCACTGTATACACTATTATAGACTCCTAATCAGCCAGTTGGCTAAGAAGGGTTAAATGTTGCCAGATACCGCAATACCACTGTATACATTATTATATTTCGAATACCGGTAGTAGAAGGCATAACAATAAACAACATTGCATCATTCTTTTTATTATAAATATATAGAAAATAAATATACATTTGAGGAATATGCATATAACAGAAATATATACACACAATTATGGATATATATAAAATAAAATATACATTTCAAATAAATATACACTTCAATAGAAATATGTACATAACAGTACAGGAGAAATATACACACACACACAATTATGGAGATATATTTATAAAATAAATATACTTTTCAAATAAATATACATTTCAAAGAAATATGCGTATAATCAGTACAGGAGAAATGTCAAGCAAAATATAATACAATTCACTTTTTTTTCAAAATACTAAACTCGGTCTTAATCGAGTTTACAATTACATCATTATTGCTCTGCATTACGCAGTATATGCGGCTTAATAATATTTCACCGCTTAAAGTATAGGAAACCTGTATTCGATATGAAGGGCTTTCATATCGTTCAGTACTATTTTTGTTCCCACTTTACAACCGGCTGGTAAGTCATCTTTAAATACGTCTAGAATACAATCAAAAGCAAGCACAAAGAGTTCATCGTTAGCTACATTATTAAACACAAGTTTATAAGAACGCTTTTCCAATCGAGGGTTTTTTCTACCGACTCGAGCTTTTCAATCGTGAACTCACTCAACATAGCGGCAATTGAAATAATCTTCTAAATCGTTACGACAACTGCGCGTTATATAAAGAAATAGTTCTTCAGGTGAACGGTGTAGGTGAGCTCAGCCTTGTACCGATCAATTGCTTTGTACCAAAGTTCATGGTATTTCAAAGAGTAAACTTTTTAAATAAACATCCAGGCACTAGACCATTCTCACCAGCCCTACACTCGGTAAACCCATCGAGCAGAGCGGTGTATGCGTATTCAAGTACTGTATCAAAATAAAACATATCCGTAACACGCGCGTCTAATATAGGTTTCAGTTTACGGAATCCGACGATTTCAAACATTCTGTCGAGGATGAAACGGTTTCGCGTAGGAATAAGAGCGTTATTATCAGAAGCATTCTTCCACATCAACCGTATATCAATGCACAGCCGATCGTTATTTATACACAACGTACATACAACGGCGTATGAGGGTGCGTCACTAATCTGCTCTCTTCTTGTACCTACGTTAGCAGGTATTTTATAACGATCTTCACTCCACTTCTCACTATCACAAAGATTCTATTCATCTCCTCGATACTTAAATAAACCCGTTTGTTTGTCGGTCTACATTCCGTTTCCAGTACATAGCTAATGGTACCGGAATTACGCCTGAACACGCGCAACGATTTCGTCACGGACACATCGTACGAGGCGTTGAGAATGCTGCTCAAAGGAAGTTCCATCGTATTCGAGGAGCGCACGTCCACTCGGCTCAAGCTCTGAGATAACTATGAGCCGTGTGTGGGCACGCAGGTAGGCAGGAATGGTTCGACGGGCGGCTGACTCGATGATACGTGAATGGGCTTGTTCCGCGAGTCGAATTGTTGTACCGGTACAAGAATATCACTACCAGCCTACGCACCAGACATTTTGGATAAGAACTAGGAACATTTTACTAAATATCTCCACACTCCGGCGCACTATTTGAGAGGAACATATGTTCATATTTTTCCTTTCTGCCCATCAAACGATACTCGTCTCTAAACTCTGTTAAAAATTCACGCAGGGGCACTAGCCACAACCTCACTACGAACCTCATCATGATATACGTTAATACAGTGATAAAAATACTTAAGATTGTCCATGATCACGAGATTCACATTTCGAGTCGTAGGGTATGAGTAATCGACATGGTGTAGCATGACGTAATACCGCTTGTCACACCACCCATCAGCAAGACTCATTATCCATACCTGCTGCTTCTCTTCTGCACGCGTTGTTTCTTTTACTTCACGGTGTATGTGAGACTTTATAAAGTTTAGCTCTGCAGTATACTTCAGCACATCGTCTGTGCAACGAAAGCCTTCAACGGTCTCACCAGAACATCCGTAGAGTATTTGTACATCTTGGAACTTCGCACAATCCAATGTGTTTTTTAAAAGAGGCATAGGAGGGATGAATAGGAAGTTTTTCGGTATCCCCACATCCTGGCACTTTACTGAATACCATTTCGTAAACGTTGTACAAGCAATATTAAAGGTAGCCATTTGAATACACGTCTGATCTGAACACACGTCTGATCTCTCGGGCTTACTGCGGTCGACTGACCACGCAGGGATTCCCAGATAGTAGCATGACTCACGGTCTTACAGTGGGGCGGAGCTTAGAACTTTCACCTACACACACACACACACCACACACACACACACACACACACAAACGAGAAAGTGAAACGCTATTTGAAACATGATTTATTTAATAAACGAGATATTCAAGTATATATATTTACAAATACGATTTAATAAACGAGATATTCAAGTTATATATATATATATTTACAAATAGATACGATTATATACAAGACGTGTGAGTTAGAAGCATCATTGGTATCCAAAGGGTACGGTATCATAGGTACCAGGTAACTGTAACGTTTCCTATAGTGTTACGGCACACCACGTACCCTAAGTTCCTTCACGCCCCCCAGCTTCTGTGCCCGAAATTGTGGGTGCCTACAATTATTGGTGAGGTTGTTCATCCAAACATACTAGATCCTTCAACGACTCAAAGTTAACAACCTCCCGATTCGCATGGTTGAGCGTAATACCCTTTGCCTTCACGATATATTTCATTTCATCCCCCACCACTGACCCCTACCCCATAAGTCTTAGGTCCTGTTGAGGCAAAAGAGTCGGCGTATGCGTTGTCCCTACTCATCCTTGATCTCATCATGAGCTCGCCGAGGAACTCCCCAATAGTGGCATGTATTCACCCTCCCTCTCTGTGAATATCACGCTATCTGTATCGGCATACAATACTCTTCGCCCAAGAGAATGCAATAGACCCCAAGTTTTATACGGGCGTAGGCTGTTTGTGAAGCTGGCCACAGGTATGTTTGTAACCCTTGAGGTATCTGTGGCAAATTCAGTGTTGTTGTACTTTATTACGTAAGTATTACCTACATTTACGATCTCCATGACCTCTTTATCGGGGGCATTGGCATAATCCCAGACATCGCTATAACTTTGTGCCAAATGAATGCTCCCTCTGCCCAGTATTCTGCGCAATTTTCCCCATAGACTGTTTAGACACAAACTTTGCACTAAAGCGCTTGCCAGGTTCTTTACAATTTGGACACGATCAAGTTGTATACCTTCGCGTCGCGGTAACGTTGAATATAGGCAGACTTTTCATCTTTTCGTATCAACTCCTCGCGGATACCCTGATGCCTCAACCTTATCCTTCAAAAAGGTGTTTATATATGGTGTGAAAAGGTTGGGTAGCTTCTGAAACCTCCACACCTCATGTATCTTCAGTATTCTATAACCATGGCGCCACGGCTAGGGCCACTCAGGCTTGTATATACGCCTCTGATCTTACGCTGGTGGGGTATATGGTTTACATTTCGCCTTATCCTCTTCCGCGCACTTCACGCACAGGAAACATGAGCTTGTCGTCGATAACGACAGGTAAGATCGGCATCCATAAATTTGCGTGGGGGGAGTACGTCTACGAAAGATCCAAAGTAACGATCATTCAAATTTTTTGAAAATTCATTGATGGAATGGTAGGCTAGGTCCCACCAGTTTCTCAGGAGCGCCCACGGGGTACGGATGGCTCTTCATCACGTATGGGTATAAAGACAAAATCGTAGTAATGGAGCTTCACGCCCTCCGTAGGGGGAAGTATAGTCTGAAAGGATTTGTACGTCCTCCAAACAAAGCTATCACCACATTTGAGAGGATCCCAGCACCATTGAACGCTTGATCGCTTTTATTTCCTCACGGTACACCTCGTCTGTCTCCATCCATGCATCATATTCATGCTCCCACAGACTTTGTGAGTGAACTGTGATCCTATAAGTTGATCGCGGTGCGGGTCGATGCAAGACAGTCGGCAGGAGACCTACCGTGGATATCTCCGGTGACTTCCGCACTCAGGACGGGGGCATCCATGCCACCAGCACCCGTTAAAGGAGTACACAGTCTTCACACCAGTGACACGGTTTTCACTTAACCATCAACCCAAAAAAACACGTCCATTAATCTTAATGGTACTTCACCCGTGTTGCGGCGTGCTTTAGGTATACACCTGTCTGTTGCTGTAGGTGTATGAGCCAGTAAATAGCCTTGGTGCCCGTAACTGCGGGGATTGTTTCGGTGAATAATGGCTAAGGTGTCTTTCGGCAATGAAGTTATCTTGAACACCGTAAAACATAATGATGCGATGGTGGTTGCGACTTGCAGTGGATCGCATTTGAAACGGGCTATGTACATCCTTCTAAAGGCCTGGAAACATACTCTAAGCACGCGCACATCATTCACGCAATACGCTCACATTCATCAGCTATATTATAAGGGTTTACTTTCATTAAAACTGTCGTAGTATCGATCAAAGTCTTCACGTTTCATCCATGCAAGTCAAAATCTATGTTTGGGGGGTGGTGGGCCTACGTAGTTTAAAGTCTCGCTGGTGAGGAAAGTGTATGGGAAGTATCCTTTGGAAACTTCAGCTGCTACTCCCATCACCTTGGGTAGCTTTGGCTAATTTACAAGGTGTGAATAATAAAGTATCTTTAAATTGTACATTGCCTCTATCTGCATCTGTATTAATTTGTTGCCTCTTTTCAATGGATCACCTGTAAATATCTCAGAGGATTCGTGTTCAAGCAACTCCTTATAAAGGAACTGCGTGTCAAACTTTGCCCCGTTATGGGCGAGATATACACAGTCATTTTTTGAACTTGTCGGCTAACTTGACAATATAGGACACAAATAGTTTCACAGGACTATCGCTGACATTCGTTTTAAAAAACGTTTGTCCGTTTACCACATTTGGGGCACTCGTCACATTCGATATCCATACACTCATCACAGATAGTCTGGTTCTCAAGTAAATGTGGAATTACCTCTTTGGTTTCAGCGTTCGTATATGTTTTCTATATCGTAGTATACAGTTATACAGGGGTTATTTTTAGGCTTAGCATCTCTTTCATATAACATACATGCTTTACTCCATCCGCCTTATATTCCTCCTGGCATGTAGGACAGTGAATTACGTCACACTTGTGCTTAAATTTTCCCCAATTATCCATTGTATGAAACATACCACATTCACAGATTCTCATTTTCCTGCACGTGCCAATTGATTTATGGAAATCAAAACAGCTATTATTGAAAAATGTGCGTCTACACACATCACAATCTCTCTTCTCAGCTTCAACTACACGGCTTTCACATTTGGTGCTTTTACACTGCTCACATACCATGTGACATTCTTTACAATGTCTCACTATATCATCCGCAAACTCGAGGCACCCCTTACACAAATCATTGATGTCTCCCATATTTTCGACTTTTGTCATAACTCGCGTAAAGCCACCTTATATTACGGATGGGGAGATACGTTGTCCCTGACAATCCTAAATAAGTAGGGGCCTTGTACGATCTCTCACACAGCTTTTAAAAACATACACAGTCCTACGACGATCATCCAACCCAAAACACAACTATGCGGACATTCATTTCCTGTCTAACCCTTCTCAGCTCTTCAGGACCCATATTACAGTCAAATTCAAGTTCACAGTCTTCAGCTAGTTTACGGGCATGCTCCACGACTGTAGGCAACCAAATTTTTTGAGTTCGTGTATTTTGTACAGTAAACATACGTGCTAAGAGTACTGCTATAAAGCCGCAACCACGATCGACGTTTATATTGCCGTCTATAAATAGCTTGAGAATTGAAGTTAAGAGTATACGGTATGGCACTATGACCCGCAACACGGTATACATGGTCAATATTTACGTGAAGTTGTCCATATTGAAGGCTATACTACTTTGGGCGGCTTGCATTATACGCCCTAATATATATTCTACATCTTCAGCCGCCAAACGTCTAAATGGCACTATCACCCAATAATCGTCTACATCACCGTCATCTGACCCGAATCCAAAGGACATACTCGTCCTGACTTCACGCTCGTCACGATTCTGAAGAGCAAACTCTATAATACGCTCTACAACCCGGCGTAGCCGCGCTCAATACCATTGCTATACATGATCTAGGGTTGACCCTGACTCTATACCGATTTCTAGTCAAGGCTGGGGTGGGGGCTGCGGATCGCACCAATTCCAGCGTTATACCATCCTCAACAGAACGGGGGCGGAATTAGTGGATATATTAGCGGAAGGTGCTGCTGATGGGGGCCCTGTTGCGTAGGAGGTTGATGGTTGGGGCTCTATTATTGTAGACTTAACAGAACGGGGGGCGGCGGATGAATAAGGGGATATATTAGGTGCTGCTGGGGGTGTTGGTTGCGTAAGAGTTGAGGGTTGGGGATCTATTACCGCTGCAACAGACGCGTATTTGGGTCGCTTTATACCTGACGTGGGTATCTCATACCTCCGCTTTGGACGTGTTACCGGTATCGCTGGTGAGGGTTCAGGGGAGGAGATCACAACTACATTGTCGTCGAGGTCATTCGTAATGATGGGCTGCTCTACCTCATCGTCATTCACGGTTCTGTGGGAGAAGAAATATAAGGATCAGCACTCAAAATTTGTAATATTTTGTAAATGACTCACTTAGGAGTGTGACGTGTTAGAAATGGACTCTGTAGAAAATCAGATTCACGAGCCCATCCACATGTATTATATCTGGACTTACATGATGTGGTAAAAACTGTGTTATGCTTAAAATCATTAAAGAAAAGGGGAGATGTCTCAAAAATTTATACATAAAGTTATATGGTTGCTATTCGACGTATCAATCGGTGTTCAACGAGTACCAAGATGATATTTTTGTTCCACAAAGGCGTATATGACGTTAATTCGTTAAAGGGAAATGAACATACAATCATTGTAATTGACGATTTCATGTTGGAGATGGATAAAACGTTTGCCGAGACATTACAGTATTCTCCCACATCTTAACATAAGCGTGTTCTTCATCAATCAGAATCTATTTTCAAAAATAGATACATGCGCGATGTGTCGTTAAATACGCAATATCTAGTCTTATTCGCGCAACGTAGAGATGTATCACAAATGGGGGTATTAGCCAATCAAATGTTCCCGAATCAGCGTAAGGAGTTTTTGGAAGTTTATAAAGAAGCTACAAGCACGCGTTACGGATATTTGCTTTGCGACCTTCATCCGCGAAACACGTTTAGAGTGCTTTGCGAACGAATATATTTCCAAACGAGCCTGAAACGGTGTATATTCAGAATGACAAAGAGACTAAAGAAATACCGTGAATTAATAAAAATCTATCATCAACTGCCTCGGGCAATGCAGCAGATGTTTATTAAAAATATCGATGCCGAGTTTTTTAAAATGCATCTGTGAAATCTGTCTTAACGTTATAATTGCAATGTATCAATGAAAACCCATCAGAAGCTCGCCTACGCCGCTACAAAACATAATACGGCACTCGCTCGTAAAAGCCAAACTGTAGCGAAGAAAAAGCGAATTATTGTACAAAACAGGAGGGTCATTTCTCCCCATATTATTTTCAGTTTTGGGTCCTTTACTGACTAGATTAATATAATGAAGAAAGTGGTAGTGATTCCCCACGAGGTGTACGCATCACTGCAAAGGAATCCAGACACGTATCTAGATCCCCGTAAAAGCAGACTTAAAAGAATGGAAAGCGAATTGTTAGCCCTATTAAACAGTGAAAAAACACCTGATGAGAAAAGAATTATACCAAGAAGCTCTGCAGAAATTTCTTCACGAGTACGAAAATATAAGAGCCCTACAGAGATTCCTGTGGTTATGGCACAGCACGGGGACGATGGCGACATAGGATCTGTACCCGGCGACACAGCTGACCAACCAAAAGATTAGCCACAAACATATCGAACATGTATTAAAAATACCTCCACTTACATTGAGGAGTAAAGGCTTAAGTCTTTATAATCTATTGAATAATGAGGATCCCGCCATACAATGGACCGATACAGGGGAGATCATTGTGGAAGGATCAAAGGTACAGGGATCGAATATCGTAGACATTGTCCATGATCTGGTGAGAAAGTGGGATAGGCCATCACCATCAGGATGGAAGCATATTAAAGCAAGACTACACAAATAAATGTCCCTAAAACGTTGATAGGAAATCTGAACAGGTTAAAAGACTTGGAACATGCAACGCCTGTGACACAATTGAAGGCGCCGTCACCCCCAGCGGTAACACCGTTGAAGAGGAGTAAGAAGAGGTTAAACCAACCCTACCCACGTGCCTCTAAATACGCAAATGGCTAACGTATTAACTAACGCTATTATGATATTTCTACCCCAATCCTCTTACGGCGGCGTAGATAGACTGTACAGAAGTGTTTACGGAGTAGGAAAAAAAAGATGTTGAAAGATTTTTGAGGGAGCAGGACGCTTATACGCTTCATAAGCCTGTGAGAAAAAGGTTTAAAACAGCCAAGACAACGGCTTCCTCGATTGATTCTATTTGGCAAGCAGATTTAACAGACATGCAAAGATATTCTGTGTATAACGATGGTTACCGCTACATTCTATTCATAATAGACGTGTTCTCTAGATATCTGTGGCTAGTTCCTCTGAAAAATAAATCACCTGAAACAGTTGCTAAAGCCACCAAAACGCTAATGTTAAAAGAAAACAGGGTTCCTGGCTATTTTTGTACGGATATGGGGAAGGAGTTTATAGGCCGTGCTTTTCAGAATATGTTGACAGAGTTTAATATCAGCTATTACACAACCAATTCTATACATAAGGCTTCTTTAGCTGAAAGAGTTCAGCGCACCATAAAGGAACGCATGCACCGTTATTTTACACATAAAAACACATACAGATTTCTAGACATTCTGGAATCATTGGCATCATCCTACAACCGCTCACACCATCGCACGATTGGGGCAACACCTAACGAAGTTTTAGAAAGAGGTACGCTCCCGAGAAGAGATGGATCACCACCACCACCACCACCACACTCTGTGCGCTTCAAAATCAATGATTATGTAAGGCTGTCGCGTTCGGGGAATAAATTCGCAAAGGGTTTTGAGCAAGGATGGACACGCGAGATTTTTAAAGTTAGGGCTGTGAGACCTAAAGGTGTGATAATGATGTATTACATTGAAGATTTGAATGGGGAAGAAATCTCAGGAGGCTTTTACCGCGAGGAATTGCAGAAAGTTGCGTTTAATTTAGAAAAAAATGTGTTTAAAATTGAGAAAATTTTAGGAAGCAAAGGTTCAGGAAGGAGAAAAATGTACCTGGTGAAATGGCTAGGGTACCCAGAAAGCTTCAACACCTATATAAAAGCTGATGCAATAATGAAGCTTAAATAGTATGCAACATGGCTCCTAACCATTTCTACGTCACACTCCCGTCCTCCTCGTCCCTGTCTGTACACCCTAACAACACGCTAGCCAACTTTGTAACAGAACTCCATGGGCACATTGAATTGGGTCGTGATTCGTATGAGGTGGGGATATGCGAAATTCAGCTGGACACCGTCTTTTTAAATATTGAACATAAAGAAACCGTTTTTACGATTCTTAGAGACATTGACGAGTGTGAAAAAGCTGGGGTAGCTATGGATGAAACTATGCGCATCGCTCGGACTAAGATTACACGGTATTACAGTACAGAAGTAAGACTAGGGCCGGGTCAATATGGTTCGGCCGAGGATGTTGTGAGAGGCTTAAACGTGAGTTTAAGAAACTCAAACCTTACGAATGATTTAGTATATGAAATCGTAAACAACCCTGCACATACACTAATCCTAAAATCAAAGACTAACAGACGTCTTAAAGAACATAGAAAGTTCAAAATTCTAACCAACGGCCGATATAGCGCAGCCTTCCAAAGAGACACATTTCACGAGACACAGTATAACTTGTCCAGATTAATGTATCAATTGAAGATGGAGAAATTGGCTGAAAGGTCCCCAGACATGTGCTATATTTACAGTAATATAGTGGAGCACCAGTTTGTTGGGGATACCCAGGCACGCCTGCTGCGCATTGCTCACATCCCCAACCATAGAGGAAGGAGTTTGAGTATTACATATGACAGGCCCCATTATGTGAATGTCGCAACTAATTTAATAACCAATATCACAATATATATAAGAACGATTGAGGGCGAAAACTTCCCATTCGGTAACGGGAGCTTAACAGTGAAGCTACACTTTCGACGCACTGAGTTATAATGGATAGAAAGCCTTTCACCGTCTATCGAGGGATGCGATACCAGCGCGGTAGTGGACTTGGATCCATTTTTTCATCCATACTACGTACGGCTGTTCCTTTGCTGAAGAGGGGTGCCAGATACCTTGGAAGGAAAGCGCTACAATCAGGCCTTAACACTGCAGAAGACATATTGGCCGGGGCTAAACCTAAAGAAGCTCTAAAAAAACATTTAAAGCGTACACGGAACGAAATCATCAAAGATGCAAAGAGAAAAATGCGTGGTGGCGGGAAGAAGAAGAGGGCTCCCCGGAAGAAGAAGGGGTCACGTGGTATTAAACGTAAAAGGCTATCAAAAAAGAAATGCTGTAAGCGAATGAAACCTATGGTTGACCACTTTTTTGACTGATATAAGCTAAGGATATTGATCTCATGAATCATAGTTTGTTTACCACTTGTCGAGAGAGGAGTCACTATTTCGCCATGGCACGCTTCATCCACCCATGTAGTTCACAATGCTGTAAATCGGAGCTGTCCTTTTTTGAGCTCCCGCCAACCCAAGTTTCTATTGAGCACAGTGACTTTATTACAATTAACCCTTTAAACACAATTAGTTCACCGAGTGCACCTATAGAATTCGTGATACCCAGCTCAGGTCCTTACTTTTTTGATCCAAGCTGTGTGCACATGTACGCTAAGCTACGTATAGCCCATTCTGATGGAACGGCCTGCGATGACAAATATGCTGTATACCCTGAAACAAACTTTCTGCACGCCATATTCAACCAGTGTGACGTATATTTAAATCAGACCAACATATCGGCAGGCACGGGGTACTATCATCTACGAGCCTATTTGGAAAATGTCCTCAACTTTTCCAAAGAAGCGAAGGCTACCTTTTTAAGTGCGGAGGGATATTATCAAACTAAAGATGAAAATAGTATAAAGGACAAATTTAAAAATTCTAAAAAGAAAATATACGAGTGTTTTGGACGGTTGCACACAGATTTCACTTTCCAGGAGAAGTTGCTTGTGAACGGGGTGGATATGAAAATAAAGCTCACCCGCACGAGTCCTGAGATCTGCTTAAATCTGGATGCGAATCAAGAAGAGGGTGCAAAGTCCGTTGTGGTTCACATTATGGACACATACCTCCGCGTACGGCGAGTGAAATTAAGTTCACCAAAACAACTAGAAATTGAGAAAAATTTACTAAACGCTACAGTGAAATATCCTATTAACAGAGTGCAGATCAAACTATATACGGTTCCTGCAGGGTTGGCATCGAAGCAGATAGAAAACATTGCCCTGGGAAATCTTCCTAAAAGGATATTAATCGGCATGCAGGACCACGCTTCGGTGAATGGAAAATATAAAAAGAGTGCCTTTAAATTCGAGAATTTCGGACTTAAAAATATAACTCTATACGTTAATGGCACTGCTTTGGGTGGAACAATGGGTACGGACTATTCATCAGACGCTGTGTTACCTCTTTGTGCCAGAGCCTATAGTAATCTGACCCATATTGCAGGTGATTGTGATGAGCTTGGTAATGGGGTAACGCAGGAAGAATTCATTGATCAATTTAACCTTTATCCGTTTGACATTACACCTGACTTATCTGCTAGCGTAAATACCCATTTAACACCACAGCAGAGCGGTAACATCTCAGTGCGGCTGGAATTCGCCAAGCCTATAGACGCTCCTATTAGTGTACTAGTATATCTCGAATCGCAAGCCCTAATAGAAGTAGATAGATTTAGAAGCGTTATCACTGACTTTTAAAATGGATGCTAATACACTTCAGAAAGTAATGGAGCGAGTCACACGTTCCAAATTTATCGGCGTGTTTGCGAAGAATGAAACATTGAGTTTGCCAAGTACGCGAGAATGCGGTAGTCTTATTGTGAACACAGACATCATCGGTAATGAAGGGATTCACTGGATCGCTGTCTATTTTAAAAATAGACAGCGCCTGTACTATTTTGATTCACTCGGTACTCAACCCTGGAGTGACCCTATTATTGTAAAATTTCTCGCTCAGTTACATATTCCCGAAGTTGTATGGAACCCATTTCGTATGCAGGGATATTTTACTAATGTTTGCGGAATGTACTGTGTCTCATTTCTCATGCATATGTCAAATGATAAAGAATTTATAAATTTTTTAAATTTATTTGACCCGTGTCACACTCACCGAAACGATGAAATGGTATGCAGACAGATAAAAAACCGTTTTCCAATTGTACGTACTCGTTGTATATTATAATGTTTTTGTTCGTATATTTGTAACGGTATATTCGTTTATTGTACTGATTTCTTTCATTTAATAAATTTATGAAAATATATTGTGTCTTCTTATCCCAAAAAGATCGAAAAACACTTACATTATTTCGGTGTGACATTGTTGACTGATCAGTATACCCTCCCTATTCCGAGATTCTTCAAAAGATTGTATAACTCGTGTCAAATCCTCATCGGACCTTAAAGGAATAATGCTTTTAAAACATATACAGAGTATACAGACAGACAGATCCCCATTATGTGAAGATATCTTTGGTTCGAGGAGTGAACGCCATAAAAATTTCGATTTTAGCATAATGGGGAAATAACACTGATTGACATTTTTGGCGAGTATCTATTTGACGAGATACTACAACTCTCCATATATATATAAAATTCTAATTATAGACACTTACATTTCTATGGTAGTCCCTTGCGTCGGGTTGTAAGGAGCGTCACTGCAAATATCTTCTACGGTTTGCGTTGAAAATAATTCGCCACAATCAATCGCATTGAAAAGACTAATTGTGGTTAATGCTGCAGTATCACGTTCTTCATACAAGTCTGGGGAGACGTACAGGTCCATGGTGGAGGATGTGTGACACTGCTGACTGATCAGTATATCATCCATATTCCGAGGTTCTTCAAAAGATTGTATAACACGTGTCAAATCCTCATCGGACCTTAAAGGAATAATGCTTTTAAAACATATACAGAGTATACAGACAGATCCCCATTATGTGAAGATATCTTTGGTTCGATTACCAATTTCGATTTTAGCATGATGGGGAAATAACATTGATTGACATTTTTGACTAGTATCTATTTGACGAAATACTACAACTCTCCTATATATATAAAATCGAATTATGGACACTTACATTTCTATGGTAGTCCCTTGCGTCGGATTGTAAGGAGCGTCACTGCAAATATCTTCTACGGTTTGCGTCGAAAATAATTCGCCACAATCAATCGCATTGAAAAGACTAATTGCGGTTAATGCTGCAGTATCACTTTCTTCATACAAATCTGGGGAGACGTACAGGTCCATGGTTGAGGAATGATTATTCACTGATGCGAAAATAGCTACTGTTACTCCCAACTGAAAATATCCCCTTTTATATGCACATTCGCCAAGCTCCGCCCAAAAGACCAGATGTTCGTCGTGATTGGCTGCCGATGTAGCTGGGTGGAGCTATGACGTGTACCATTCCGCTATAACGGGTACGGACGAGTAATTGCATCTTTATATTTTCACTAATAGAATTAATGCTCTTATTCTCCTTTGAAAATTATTTGGTGATTCGTATAGAACTTTTGATATTGATTCCAAATATGGTTTCAGAAGTTTTCTATCACCCATAGTTTTCGAGAAAATAATATTTCCATTTACTCAATTTCCCGCATCATTAGTCACTAATGTAATCGAGAGGGTATAAAGAAATATATCATAATTATATTTTAAAAATAACATTCGGTTTCAACGTTAAACTGTAGGTCTAAGGTGGTCATTACACATAATAAAATAAAGTGGTTGGCAGATAAATGGGCACCCTACGTGTCCTAGTGGTTAAGACGCGGGGCTGTTGATGGTTCGGAGTTAAACTGTAGGTCTAAGGTGGTCATTCCACATAATAAAAGAAAGTGGTTGGCAGATAAATGGGTACCCTATGTGTCCTAGTGGTTAAGACGCTGGGCTGTTGATGGTTCCACGTTAAACTGTAGGTCTAAGGTGGTCATTACACATAATAAAAGAAAGTGGTTGGCAGATAAATGGGTACCCTACGTGTCCTAGTGGTTAAGACGCTGGGGCTGTTGATGGTTCCACGTTAAACTGTAGGTCTAAGGTGGTCATTACACATAATAAAAGAAAGTGGTTGGCAGATAAATGGGTACCCTACGTGTCCTAGTGGTTAAGACGCTGGGGCTGTTGATGGTTCCACGTTAAACTGTAGGTCTAAGGTGGTCATTACACATAATAAAAGAAAGTGGTTGGCAGATAAATGGGTACCCTACGTGTCCTAGTGGTTAAGACGCTGGGCTGTTGATGGTTCCACGTTAAACTGTAGGTCTAAGGTGGAGTGGAAAGCTTGACCTTCGTCAGAATGAACAATTCGGGCGGAAGCTAACCAAAGGTTATCCAAAGGGTATATATATATTATATATATATATATATATATGGGATGAAATTCACAATAAAACACGTGAAATGAATGAATGCTGAAAACAAGGAGTGAGGTGAGGTTTTGTTTGATTTGACTCGTAGAAAGGTAAAATATGGTCGACCGAGTTGGGCAGATTCTCGGAAATCCTTTCCTCTATCGGATTATGTTTTGGGTATTTCCAACTTTCTTCGTTTCTTTAAATTTCGTTTTTCAATTTTCTTCGCAGGGATGAAGCTCATGTGTTTCGAATTGTATCGCGGAATCATGAAAATATTTTAGAGATCTGGTTTTAAAGCTTTTGTTAATGAAGAATATTAAATATACTCGTATTTATAGTAAATATTGATGTAGTCTTATGATAATACAATAACTAAAATTTTAGTTATCTCATTCACATGAATTGGAACTCTTTATTCACGTTGCTATTATTTATTGATTGGTGATACATTCATAATATTTAAATTCTTTCGCGTGCAGTTTAGGTAATTACATTTATTCAAGTAGAGTTTGCAACCTCTCCTTTCTTCAAGCGAATACTGCAACGTTATACATATTGATGCAGCTTAGATAATTTTTTTTGGTTATTTCCAACTTTCTTCGTTTCTTTAATTTCGTTTTTCAATTTTCTTCGCAGGGGATGAGGCTCATGTGTTTCGAATTGCATCGTTCTATAATTCTGTTTTCTATGGTTGGTTGAATCTTCCAATTGAATATCTATATAAACATATTGTTATTTTATATGTTTGATTCTTCCAACTGATTAACTATATAAATATATATATTGTGGTTTACGTATAGTTTAAAATAATATACGTTTGGTATGATTTTCATAATATATATATATATATATATATATATATATATATATATATTTCTATAATTCTGTTTTCTATGGTTGGTTGGATAACTACGTTATTTGTTCCGTCTTTGAATCTTCCAATTGAATATCTATATAAACATACTGTTATTTTATATGTTTGATTCTTCCAACTGATTAACTATATAAATATATATATTGTGGTTTACGTATAGTTTAAAATAATATACGCTTGGTATGATTTTCATAATATATATATATATTTATATAATTCTGTTTTCTATGGTTGGTTGAATTATGGATAACTACGTTATTTGTTTCGATAAGTTCAACTTCAAGGAAGCTCAAGTTAATGTTATATTTTGCATATAATCCACTATATACATCTATTGTAAAACACTATATACATCTATATTTCAATTAAGTGTGTAATTATTTAATTCATCTACCATATTGTGGTACACAATGCTTATTAGAATACATGGTGCGATCTGGCAACTCAGCACCCCAATACAAGGCGTGATCTGGCAACTCAGCCAGAATAGAGGCTTATAAAAGATCGAGAAGCTGGTGAAGACTCATTCCCAGCTCGGCTCCAGCCGAGCAAGGACCTCTGGTCCTTCTTTTTTTGGCCCTTTGGTAAACCCCTTAGTGGCCTCTTAGGTTAGGAAAACGAAAATAATATGCCTTAAAGGCAACTACTCTCTCTCTCCTTCAGGCGTCTCTCTTTCTCTCTCCTACAGGCGTCTCTCTCCCTCCTTCAGCTCTCTCTCTCTCTCTCTCTCCTACAGGCGTCTCTCTCCCTCCTTCAGCTCTCTCTCTCCTGCATGTGTAACTACTGCATGTGTACCTCCTGCATGTGTGCGTATGTGTGTGTACCTCCTGCATGTGTACCTCCTGCATGTGTACCTCTCCCCCCCCTTGGCTGATTAGACGTATATAATAATAATGTATACAATAATACTGCTAAAAAGAGGTATCTGACAACCATTTACAGCCAACTGGCTGATTAGGAGTCTATAATAATGTATACAATGGTATCGCGGTATCTGGCAACTCAAGCCATTTACGCCAACTGGCTGATTAGGAGCCTATAAAACAACGCCAACTCGGCTGAAGTCTTAATGTGCACTTGGCTCCTGCCAGGTGAACACCTCTCCTCCTCCTTTCTCTTGGGGGATAACGCCGCCTCCAAGTTTTCCCCCCACCCCCCTTTGCAACAACCCCCCTTTGCAACAAACCCCACCCCCTTTGCAACAACCCCCACCCCCACTTTTGTAACAACCCCCACCCCCCTTTGCAACATTACATAATAACCTGCAACATTCTTGCACTCCCCTTTTGCGGCTATACTACTAAGGAGGGCATGAAAGAAGCAGTTGCGATGGTCTTAGAAGGCACTAGCATGCATGAAAATAGGTCATCAGCATCTAGTGAGGAAGAATTGAGCCTCTCAGATCATTCAGCGGATAAATTATTAGAAGAAGACCTTTTTTCTATTAATCCTTCTCAATTTCATGCTCTGAATGAGGAACCAAAGAAGAACGATTTTGTTATTGTTGGTGAATTTAACACAAAGCCTATTAAGTATTATGTAGGACAAATAAGAGAATCTAAGGATGAAGAGAGTGACTATGAAATTTCGTATTTAAGAAAAATGCAAAAAACAAACCGGTTCATCCCACAAACTGCTGACATAGCTTCTGTGAAGCGAGAAGATATAAAAATGATATTGCCAACTCCAACATCCTATGAAAAGACAAAACGACAAAACTCTTACCTGCAATTTGATATCAATTTCGACCTAATTAATATATGTTAATTATATCCCATTGTGCCCCAGTTGCTGTCCCATTGTGTCCAGATATGGGGGCACGGTGGAACAGGTTTCATTCACAACTTAGAACCTAAATTTTAGGTTAACGGAAAGAAGCAGTTAGCCACCAGTTGGATACAAGATGCCCCATTTGATTGTTTATGAAATGTGTGAGTTTAGCTCAATTCTGCAATAAATGGAATTTTGGTTAATATAATTAATTTTTTTGTCCCACTGTACCCCACTTCCTCTACAAGGATTTCAGAAAACCAAACAGCTTTTTGCATGCTGAAGAAACAGAGCACACTTCCATCAGTACCAAATTGAGCACATGGTCCAACGTCCACATATAATAACAACTAGGATTTTCTCACTTCACATGCGCCTGTAGATCATTATACTCGTATATGCCGCTGCAATTAGCAGCTCCATCATATGACTGTGCAACTGCATTATCAAAGCTTAGACCATGCCTTTCAAACAATTGTTTAGGTTCATTACATAACCCAGCACCTGTACAATCAATCACCCGAGACATTGAAACCAACCTTTCTTTTACTTCCAAATTTTTAGTCAAGTACCTCAGAACTAGGATAAGTGATCTTGATGTGCTATTATGCTATTATTATGTGCTATGATGTTATATTACTAAAATTTTAACCAGGCTAAGCTTGTTGGCCCTAGGCCTATATAGGGCCTAGAGGTTATTATGATAAAAGATACTTAGGGCCTAGGCTATCTCAGCTTCACACAATATTAAAAAAACCTTGACTAAACTTATTGTGAATTATTTCCCTAAAACAGGGAAATTTCCCTGTACCTGGCAATACTGTGCCACAAAAAACAAAGGACACACACTGATCTCCATAAATGAACCCGAAATATACGGCTCACATGTTACTAAACCTACTTTTAACTACATATTTCAGTCAAAACTAGTTTCAACAAGAGCTCTGTTAGAAAAATCTAGTTCTCCCTGGAATTTAACAACTTGGTTAGGTTAATTGAATGCCAGGTTAGGTCAACTGAATGCCAGGTTAGGTTAATTGAATGCCTGGTTAGGTTAACTGTACGCCATTGAAGATTGGTGAGGTTAAGTCGTGATATTTTCGTTAAAACTAACGAAAATATCACGACTAAACCAAACCAATCGTCAAGGTCTTACAGTTTACCTAACCGGACATTCAATTGATCTAACCAGGCATTCAATTAACCTAACAGGGCATTCAGTTGACCGAACCGGGCATTCAATTAACCTAACCGGGCATTCGATTCAGTAAGTTATGTATGAACGTATGAAAACAATGTCCAGATCGCACCCCCGTAAGTAACATAGACTTTAAATTGCTCTAATTGCGAGGCATCCAAAATTAATACACTTTTAGACATTTTAAATACTTCAGCAAATTAATTGCTATTACTAGAGTAAACTAGTTTTGACTGGGATGAGTTGTTAAATTCCAGGCAGAACTAGATTTTCCCAACAAAGCTTTTGTTGAAACTAGTTTTGACTGAAGTGTTTAGTTGAAAGTAGGTTTAGTAACATGTCAAACTGTCAAACTTTTCGGGTTCTCCCTGACAGCCTTAGGTGGAACTAGTTTTGGCTAGGTAATACTGGTTTTAGCGAACGACCTTCGTGGCTTCTAGTTTTGACTCGTAAAATCTTGTTTTGACAGATTTCGGGTTTTTACTGCAACATATACAGCCCCGTAGCCAGAACTTCCCAAGGGGGTGTCGAAATTGTAGGAAGGCAGACCTTTTGGTGCAACGACCTAGACACTACGGAGGGGGTTTAGAATAGTTAAGTTTAGAGTAGTTTGTGAAGTTTAAAAAAAATGTAAAAATAATGCAAGTGTTTATTTACTAAATGATATTATATATAATAATATCACATCATAAGTTATAACTATGGTTACAAACATGAACCTTTCCTGTCAAGGGTGGGGCCTGCATATATATATATATATACAGGGTGGGCCGTAAGTTTCCATACATAGGAAAAATAAACATTTTGTTATGGACAACCATTTTTATTTATATAATATGCTCTACATGGTTGCCATTGTTTTGAAAACACATTTCAATACGTGTTCCCCACTGTTGATGAACACGCATTAGCACAGTTGACGTTATGCTTGTAATGGCGTTGGTGATACGTTCCTTTAGATGATTTATGTCTCGTATCTTTTCCTGATACACCATGGCCTTCAAGTGCCCCCAAAGATAGAAATCAAGGGGGATGAGATCTGGGGATCTGGGAGGCCACTCCACAGGACCACGCCGACCAATCCAAGCATCCGGAAACTGCTGATCCAAATACCGACGCACGTGAAGACCATAATGAGGTGGAGCTCCATCTTGCTGGAAGTAAACTGGGAAGTTACCTTCCTCGTTTAGCAGGGATGGGAAAATCTCTTCTTGCAACATGTTAAGATACCTTTCGGCATTAAGATTTCCACTGACAAAAATTGGTCCAATAATTCTGTCACCCCATATCCCGGCCCACACCATCACTTTACCGGCACCTTGCATCTTCGTCGGACTCAGCCAGTTAGGGTTAGCATTACTCCAATAACGTATGTTTTGCCGATTAACCTCTCATTGACGTAAAAATTTGCTTCATCAGTAAACAAGATCTTACGTCAAACGCATATTCTTAGGGTATCTGAAACATAAAAACAAACGTTTAATTTTTCTTATGTATGGAAACTTACGGCCCACCCTGTATATATATATATATATATATATATATATATATATATATATATATATATATATATATATATTCATTTAAGATTACACATTCTTATTTGTTGGGATATAATAAAGTAAGTATTAAGTACTGTACGTTGCTAACTGAAAATCTTGACAGACTGAGACATCTTGACTTTACTTACATTTACTTTTACCTTTTCATTTATTATGTTATTATTTTTTGTTTTGCTATAAAGGAATATAGATTAATTTATAATTATGGAAATAAGAGAGGGGATACAGTGTTATGGTTTGTATGATTTGATAAATTTGGCTCCCATTTTTCTCTGGAAGGTTTAAAATGTCCCAGAATGTTTTATCTCTAGGTCGAGGGTGTTCCAGAGGTCTGGTTCTAATGAACATAAGGTTCTAGTCGCGCAGTCTAGAGTGTAATTTGGTTTTCTGATGTTCATGTTTGGTTGTTTTGTGTTAAAGTGGTGTTGAGTTTGGGAAGCTAATATTTTATTTTGGGTGATTCTGATTCACTATTATGGACAATTTGATACATATATGAGTTAATGTTTAGTTTGTAGATTTCTACTACTTTCAGAACTTTTAACTCATAAAACATTTTGTCCGTGCTTTCATTGTGTTTAAATTGGATCTTTTCGGTTTGACGGCCTGTAATATTTTTTAACATTACTTGTTTTTTTATTGTCCAATTTTAATCGAGGATTTCAAAAATAACATTCATGTTTTAAAGAAATAAATAGTGAGGCAGTTATATGCAATTTAACAAATTTAAAATATATATTTTTAAACCGTATTGGGATCTTTTTGGTTTGACGGCCGGTGGAAAAAAACGTGTCATGGCTATTGGACCATCAAATTCTAGACTCAACCAACTGGTTAGGTTAACTAAATGCCCAGTTATGTTAACAGACTGCCAGGTTAGGTCAACTGTACGCCCTTGACGATTGGTTAGGTTAAGTCATGATATTTTCGTTAGTTTACTGCCAAAACAAAATAAAATATCATGACTTAACCTAACCAATCGTCATGAGCGTACAGTTGATTTAAAACTTTCAGGGATTTTGGAATCTTAAAGCGTGTATGATATTCTC
The DNA here is from genome assembly GCA_023014485.1 of Bathynomus jamesi. NCBI lineage: Eukaryota > Metazoa > Arthropoda > Malacostraca > Isopoda > Cirolanidae > Bathynomus > Bathynomus jamesi. The sequence goes on from JAJOZX010007567.1 coordinate 150,546, forward strand.
TAAACTAAAATGTACAACTGCCTCACTATTTGTTTCTCTAAAACATGAACGTTATTTTTTTAAATCCTCGATTAAAACTGGACAATAAAAAACAAGTAATGATAAAAAATATTACAGGCCGTCAAACCGAAAAGATCCTTTAAATTTTTCGATTTTGCTAATTCTTTAACCATTTGCGGGTAAGAATGGGACCCGTCTTAGCTACTCATTTTATCGGCTTATGAAGAATGTCATACCCTTCGTAAATTATTTGGGAGAAGCGAGTAAAGTAACTTTAACTTGGGTGTGGCATTCTCACGGTAGTCAGCTTGTGAGAAGGCACAAGGCACTGTGAGAACATGCCCTCAAGCAACCAATAAGTGGATCGGTTTGTATATTTGGTTCATATATGAAAACGAAATGTCTCTGTTTCTAGAATTAAATGTGAATTTACGTTGCTATTAAAACAGTGACTGTAACTTGCTAGTTTTAATAAATAATTAAAATAATGACCATAATAAATAATGGCCATAATAAATAATGACCATAATAAATAATTAAAATAATAACCATACAATTATAATAACTGTGTGTTTACGTACGCCTATTTTAAGTTTATTATTTTAATTTGAGAGTGATAAAAGTTTTAAAGTTTCAAGTGAAAGTCTACTACAGGAGTTAGGACATTGGTACTCATTAGTTGGCCTCAGCGCTGTTTTATCATAGAATCTGTAAATTGTGAAATAAAATTTCATTCGCGAGAGGAAGCTTTAAGATATGAAACAAGGGTCATATATGTATAAAATATACGCGATTGGCCATGCAAGTATCGTTTTCTATGCTCCTGACGGAATGTTTTACTGCATATTTGTATATGGATTTAAGGGCACACACACACACACACACTTGAATTATTTGGTTCTGTGTTTTTAAAGGTAAAGTAAACGAGATATAAATTAATTCGATAGGAAAATTGCCAAAAATAAACTTCAAAGTATATATATATATTATTAAGTATAGTTTTTAAATCAAGGTAAAAGGTAGAAAAAGATATAGAATTTTTTATGCAAAATGAAGGGGCTAAGGCAGCGGTTCTCAACTTTTTCTTCTTCTGTACTCCTTGAACTCTTTCAAGGGATTTTCAGGACCTCGTCGCGTATCCCCTAAGATTCCCTCGCGTACCCCAGGTTGAGAACCACTGGGCTAAGAGCTAATGCCCGAAAAAATGCCGTCCCCCCTCCACCTACAGACGAAGAAGAGAACCAAAATCAAGATCTAAGATTCTCGAAATGCCTGGACACTCTGCGTTCGAAAGATTGGCGGTTATAGACAGTGGGAAAGATGAATTGAGGAAGATTGTTCTTGAGTTGACCGGTTGAGTAGATGAAAGATTGAAAATACCGATTAACCCTTGCGTTAGAGAGTTCAACAGAAAAGGAATGAGAATGTGTCGAAAGCCGGTTACTACGTGCTCTCCTTAAAGGGGGAGAAATGAAGTTCGAGAGTTCAGAAGAGCGTTGTCCATTATAATAGTGATAGTATAATAGTAAAAAGTGAAACAACATTGCGGCGAAGAGAGACGGGTTGAAAGCAGTCAGTAAGAGGCATGTAAATGATGAGACGAAAGCTTTTGATTTGAACCACTCAAGTGGTTAAGAGAATGTTAAGAGAAGAGGAGGGATTGAGTTGTGTAGTGTTGAAGGTAAGGAGATAATCGTCTCGAAGATTGTAACGAGTAGATAGATGACAGAAATAGGCTCTTCGTGCATTGAACCACAAGGTTTTCTCTGCCCAATCAGAGAAAACAGAAAGAGCAGATGTCAGGTGCATCATAGCCGTCTCACGGTCCCACGCAAAGCATGGAATGACTGTTGAGAGAGACGCCTTGTGAAGTGGGTGAAAAAGTGAAGAGTGGAGACATCGGCATAGCCGCACAGGAGTAGACAAAACAGGAAGCCCGACTTAATAGACCGTTGATAAATAAAAGGAAAAGAGTAGGTGACAGGGCAGAACCCTGAAGAATACCACTTTTAATAGCTTTAGGAGAAGAACAATGGCCAACTACAACCGCAGCTATAGATCGGCCAGAAAGAAAATCAGAGCTGAAGGCACAGATAGAAGGATAGAAACTGAAGGAGGGCAGTTTGGAAATTAAAGATTTGTGCCAGACTCTATTAAAAAGCTTTGATCTGTCTAGTGCAATAACAAAAGTTTTACCAAAATCCCGAAAGGAGAATGACCAAGAGCTAGAGAGATATGCAAGAAGATCACTAGTAGAGCGTCGCTTGCGGAACTCATACTGACAATATGAAAGAATATTGTGAGGAGAGAAATGTCTAAAAATCTTCCTATTGAAGAAAGATTCAAAGCTTTAGAAAGACAAGAAATCAAAGCAACTGGACGATAGTTGGAAAGTTGAGAGCAGTCACCCTTCTTTGGGACAAGCTGAATGAAAGCGAACTTTCAGCAGGAAGGAAAAGTACCAGATGAAAGACAAAGATGAAATAGTTTGCCTCAATAGAGTATCAGTACAGAAGCAGAAGCACAGCCCTTGAGATCAACAGGAGGGGCACAATCAGGACCGTACGCCTTCCTAGAGTTAAGTCCTGATAGGGCAAAATAAACATCTTTGGAAAAGATTCTAATTTTAATTTCAAGCATAATTAAGTACAGTAAGAGGGAGGAAAAGATGGAGAAACAGCACCGGAATCGTCCAGGGATAAGTTGGAGGCGAATAGTTTGAGCGAAGAGTTCAACTTAATCAGGAAGAGAGACGGCAACTGAGCCGTCGGAATGGTAAAGAGAAGGGAAAGAAGTAGAATTAAAGTCGTTGGAGAATTTCTTGGCTAGGTGCTATAAAGAGTGAGAATTAGAATTGGATAGGTGTTCACACTTTTGTCTGATGAAAGAATTTTTGGCGAGTAGAAAAACGGATTTTGCACGATTCCCAGCAGAAATATAAGCTAAGTGAGAGTCAGGATTTGAATGGCGACAGTACCTTCTGAAAGCCCTCTCTCTGTTGCGGATAGCATTAGAACAAGCAAAGTTAAACCAAGTTTTTTGTTTTGCATTAGTAGCAGTGCTGCGATTAGCGGCGCTAAAATTAGCGACACTAATTAGCGTCGCTAACTTTTTATTAGCGATACTGTTAGCGCCGCTAATACTCACAAATGTTAACGGAACAGGTAGCGGCGCTAAGTTTTTAGAGAAAGTCAATCGCTAATTTTTCAAAACCACTTGTAAATTGAATAGGATTTATTCTTCAGTTGTCTTGTTTTCCCTATTAATATATATGAAAGGAACTTGACTCCAACAGGTCATCCCATAAGTAATGTCGTTTTTACGATAGATTAAGTTTAAACTAGTCCTACTCGGTTTAAGCATAAATTTTCCGTAGGTTATATCTAAGAGGAGATCTATCGTGTTTCGCTACATACTATACAGACCTTGACCAGTGAAGACGTGTGTTTTGCTTTATGTGAACCCCTCATAAACATGGCGGTATCAGAAGAGCATATCAGGCATATAATGCTTTACGAGTTCAAAAAAAGGAATAGTGCTACTGAAGCAACGCGAAACATTCAGGACGTTTATGGCAACGATATTCTGCATGTGAGGAAATGTCAAAGATGGTTTCAAAAGTTTAGGAATGGTGACTGCTGTTTAACAGATGCAGCAGGCTCTGGACGCCCTGCTGAGTTTGATGATGACCTGCTGTTAGCTGCACTTGAAGAAGACTGTTCAACAACTGTCGAAGAATTGGCCCAGAAACTCGATTCATCCCCGTCCACCATCCATCGACATTTGCAACAACTCGGGAAAGTGCCTAAGTTAGGAAAATGGGTGCCACATGAATTGTCGGTCGACAATCTGAGGGTGCGGGTAAACATTAGCACAGCTCTTCATTCACGTGAACTCCAAGATCCGTTTTTGCACCGTTTAGTGACTGGTGATGAAAAGTGGATACTGTACTAGAATGTTAAGCGCCGTCGACAGTGGGTTTGTGCCGGAGAACCAGCGACACCACAGCCAAAACCAAATCTTCACCCTCGGAAGGTGTTGCTTAGTGTTTGGTGGGATAAAGGTGGTGTAATACACTTTGAAACCTTACCACACAACCAAACAATCACCGCTCAAGTCTACTGTTAACAACTGGATCGATTGAACACTGCATTAAAAGAAAAGAGACCTTCTTTGGTTAATCGGAAAGGAATCGTGTTTCACCACGACAACGCACGTCCTCATACCGCTCGGATCACTTCTGCAAAAATTGAGGAGCTTGGGTGGGAAAAACTTCCACATCCTCCATATTCTCCAGACCTTGCGCCTTCAGATTATCATCTCTTCAGGAGTCTGCAAAACTATCTTGACGAGAAACAGTATACTGTAATTCTTTAGATGACCTGCACACCAGTCTTTGTACGTTTTTGCCTCAAAACCGCCTGAATTTTATAAACATGGCGTTGAAAAGTTTGTAGGACGTTGGCAGAGTGTCATTGATTCCGATGGAAAATATATACTAGATTAAAAAGTTTCAGTTGAGTTTCTTTTTGTCCTTCAAATTCCGATCTAAAAAACGACATTACTTATGGGATGACCTGATAAAAATGTTCTCATTTTCGTAGACTATAATGTCACATTTTTGTACCTTAACAACCAATTGTATCAAAGTGTGTGTGCCAATATATGTAAGTAAATTACGGAAGGCGGAATATATACAGGGTGGGTGAAAAAAAGTGACCCCTTAGAGGTAAACTGTCATATTAAAAAAAAGTAAGGGGACTAGAGCTCCCAAACTTCATAGATGCTTACCTTAGCATGTTGTTCGTCTTAATTGAGAAATTGTTCGATGTGTCCCCCTTCCTGCTCAACGCAAGCCTCCAAACGTGGACGCCACTGATGAATGCATCTGTTTACATATCGTTGAGGCACCTTCTCCCAGCTGAGCAGAATTCTTTCGCGTAGTTCATCTATGTCTCTTATATTGGTGCCAGGGATGTAAACTTTGGACTTCAGGGCTTTCCAAACACCATAATCTAGTGGTGAAAGATCGGGGCTTCTAGCCGGCCACATATTGGGTTCGATAAAATCCGGTGTTTCGTTCTCAAGGAATGTGACAGCTTAGCGTGCTCTGTAAGCAGGGCCTTCATCTTGTTGGAAAGTATATCTTTCACTCTATCTAACTGATATTCGACGAATTAGTGGTGAAAGATATACTTTCTAACAAGATGGAGCCCCTGCTCACAGAGCACGCCAAACTTTCACATTTCACTTCGTGGTTCTTAAAAACGATACCACTTTTTTCTTTTCCTGATTTTGAAAAGATTGTGTAGTATGTAAGATGTATGTATGTGTAGTGAGGAATACTGAGAGAAGTGTGTATTTGAGCGTATGCTGGACTGCTCACAGGATAGTTGAGACACAGAAAAAGATCAGCTAAGGAGGACAGTGACAGTAAAACGGGAGTTCCGGCACTGTCTGTATCTTGCCTAACGTCTTACCCGGAGTACTTCCCTGGTCTTCCCTAGTCTCCCTACAATCTCGTATAAACAGTGAATGCTTCATATATATATATATATATATATATGAGGAGGGGCGACAAGCTTGACCTTCGCGAAATGAGAAATCATCGCGCGGAACCTTTGTAAGGTTGTGAGGTTATATATATATATGTGTGTGTGTGTGTGTGTGTGTGTACACACTGTGTGTATATATCGACTTCGGGGTAATAATGACCGATGATGCCAAATTCGAGACACAAACTCAGATAGCGATAAACAAAGCAAAAAGAGTCACGAGACAGGTACTAAGAACATTCAAAAGGAGGGACAAGACAGTAATCATTCCCCTGCTGAGAACACTGATCATACCAAAACTTGAATACTGCTCAGTTTTGACGTCCTCATATAAAAAGGAAGAAATTAATAAACTACTGTAGAAGAAACACAGAGACATTTCACAACCAAGATTGATGGCTGCAAAGAACTCAACTACTGGGAAAGACTACGTAAACTAAATCTGTACTCCCTGGAAAGAAGAAGAGAGAGGTATATCATAATCTACATATGGAAAATGATCGAAAAACTGGTACCAAACCTCAAACTAAACCCAATTACCATCCAAACAACGCTGGAAAATAGGAAAGACAGAATGTGTAGTGTTCCCAAATTAAAGGCCCGACAAGGGACCTCCTCAACACTGAAGGAAAATAGTTTAGTTGTCATGGGGCCAAGACTTTTTAACTAGCTTCCAAAGCACCAGAAACGTTACAGGGGTCAAAGTTGAATCGGTACAAAATCGGCACAGAATTTAAATTCTGTAATGTGTCTTATAAGGCTAACTAACGGAAATATCACGACTTAACCTAACCAATCGTTAGGTCAACTGTCCTTGACGATTGGCTAGGTTAAGTCGTGATATTTTCGTTATAACGTCAGCCTTATAAGGCTAACTAACGAAGGCTGGGGGGCCCTGATCTTCAGGTGATCCGAAAAAACTAGACACAAAGACAAACGCAATAGGTGCGTAAAACAAAGAAGTTTATTAACTTTAATTAAACATGTTCAGTGTAATCGTCAGTTTTTCTAGCACAATATTCACCCTTACACAAATGTTTGACGTAATTTTTGAAATAGCTCAGCTGGGATGTTGTTGTTTTCAAGTGTCTTAGGCTTGGTAGAATAGATCCTGTCTTTTATATAACCCCGACAAAGAACATAAAAAATTAGGGAAAGTTATTGCTTTAAGAAAATGATGAAAGACGATTTTAATCAGTAATGTATCCAAGGGGGCACTGGGGGGCATACGCACCCCCCATACTAGCTACGTTACTTAATGTATTTTGGTAATTATTAACACATTAAGTATGTTGTACAGTGGCATAGATAATTAACATCAATAAATATTTTTTCAATTTTACGTTGACTATGTCTTACTTCAATTTCAGTCAAATTCAAATTCAAAGTTCAATCAAGGTGTTCAAATTCAAGGTGTGCCCCCCTCATCAAGATCCTGGCTACGCGCCTGATTTCAATATACATTTATTAGTTATTAGTAATGAAACATTAGAAGTGTATAGGTACAGTATATGTATAGAGGTATATGTGGAATAAAAATCCCAATTATAAAATATACATTCATTATAAAATAGCGGGAAAATCAAAATAGGGACGTTTTTAGCTCCTTTGGGAGAGTAAAGCGATTAAAATAAATTTAAAAAGTTAAATTTTAGTGTCCCCTCCCTCAATGCCAGTGAGTAACGAACTCGCTGCATGTAATTTGTTTTGCTCGACCCAGTGCTAATTTTGAAGGCGCCTTATTTTTCCCGGTTGATAGTATTGACCCTATCTCAGTAACGCTGAAGGTTGAAGGACGTTAAGGGATCAACCAACTCTTCCATTACCAATTTAGAGTAGTTCGCTTCTCGTTCGATGAGGAAGTTTCCAATTTTTAGTTTCTTTAATAAGTTTAGATTTTTCATTCTAGACTTTTATTTCTTTAATTTTCTTTGCTTTATTTCCTCGCCTTCTGTCTTTTTTCTTTTAAAATGATGAAGTCTTGATTGTCATGACTTTAATTCAAGCAGATTCATCCCGATGATCAGGCTCAGTGTACAGTGCATTTTCTAAACCTTTCCAGAGAATCTTGTGTGGCTTCCTGCAAAACGATGGCTGAATTCACATGGTCGGAGTGGGCTTTCCATGGTGCCCGGGTTCAAACGGTCAATGTTCAGGGAAGCTGCCACGGGACAACAGTATCACATGGGATTTGGTCCTAAGAGAGAGATGAAACAGGTAAAAATGTAACAGACAGTTTAAAGGCTTTCCAAAATAAATTTTATATTCTGACTTTTCATTTCCAGAAACTGGAAATTGTCAAATTTTAAATAAAGGCGTTAATCGTAATTCACAAAACGTTTTCATTTTTGGTAAACTTTCTAAAAATGTATATTCACTTCAGTGAGAAACTAAAACCTATGCTTTAAGTTCTAAAATGTTTACATGGGGTATATTTTGGTGTGAATATTGGTTTCATGTTGAGAATAAAGCGACGTTTGCACATTGAATATATGAATTATGTTCAACAATATTACTAAAGGGTTTCTTACTTGGAAAACGCAATCTTATAATGAAGAACAAAACAAATCCACTTACGACCATTTATTACTTTCAGAGTTTTCGGCTTTAAATTAACACCAGCCTCAATGCTAAAATAGGAAATAAAGTATATATACTGTTAGACATTAAAAATTAAAATATCATAAGACCAGCAAAAACATGAGTTCAGACCACAAAACTAAGTTTTACATTAAGACAGGGGTGCAACTTAATTTTCAGGTGAGCAACATTGCACATTTACACAGCAGTGACGGACCGCACTTAAAAACCATACTTCTGGAGGAGAATGTAGACATCAATCGACCAGGGAAGTACTCCTTAGCTGATTCTTCCGTGTCTCATCGATCCTGTGAGCAGGCCAGCATGCTCTTAAACACACACTTCTCTCCCTATTCCTCACTACATATACATACATCTTACACACTACATAATCTCTTCAAAATTAAAAAAAAAATGGCATCAACTTCAAAAGCCTCGGAGTCCCCTGGGGAGGGAACCATAAATGTCCCACTTCTGGCTCCCCCGTTGCCGATACCGGGAACGCAGACCCGGGTAGCCTCATTCACTTTTCATAAATTTCTGCAACATTCGTGACCGTTTCTTAAATTTTCAATCTGTTGAACACCACCTCTCCTCTCTAAACCTCATCTTCTTTTCCTCAATGAAACTCAGGTGTCTGGGACGACTGACATCCCCTTTTCTGTACCCTCTTACTTTCTCTATACTCAATTTCACTCCAAATGTGGATGTTGCGTATATATACACACACTGACCTAACTTGTTCTCGTATTCAAAAACTCGAATCTTCCGAATTCTATACCCTCTGGCTTCGGCTTACATGCCAATCTCAAACTAAATACATTTGCGTTGTTTACCTTTCTCCTAATTCTACTGACTATCCAAAATTACGTCCAAAATTACCTTACGTCCAAAGTAAAATACATTCTTTCCCGCTCTCCCTTTGCTAAAATCTCAATTTTAGGAGATTTCAATGTTCACCACCACCTTTGGCTTTCCTCCCATTTCACTAACATCCATGGTGAACTCCCTTACAACTTTTCTATCCTAAATTTTAAACAAAGGCCAGTTTGTACAGCACCCTACTCGTATCCCCGATCGCCTTGGAGATAGGTCCAACATTCTGGATTTATTTATTTCCTCTCATCCTTCTTCTTACTATGTGAAACTTTTATTTCCGTTGGGCTCCTCCGACCACAATCTTATATCTGTTTCCTGTCCCATTACTCCAATTCGACCTTCGGATCCTCCCAAGAGGAGGCGCCTTTGGCACTTTGGCGCCGCTGATTGGGAGGCCCTTAAGCAATACGTCTATGATTTACCATGGAATGATTACTGCTTCCGTGGCCGGGGCTCTTCCGAGTGTGTTGAGGGCATCACGAAGGTGATTCTCTCGGGCATGGAGGCGTACATTCCATATTCTATTCCTACTATTAATGCAAAAAAAAACCTTGGTGTAACTTTACTTGTTCTAATGCTATCTGCAACAGAGAGGAGTCTTTCAGAAGGTACCGTCGCCATCCAACTCCTAGCTCTCACTCAACTTATATTTCTGCCTGGAATCTTGCAAAATCTGTTCTTCGACTCGCCAAAAGTTTCTTCATCCGACAAAAATGTGTAAACCTATCCAATTCTAATTCTCCTCGCTCTTTCTGGCATCCAGCTAAGAACCTCTTCAACAACTTTACTTCCTCTTCTTTCCCATTCCGACGGCACAGTTGCCGTCTCTTCTCCTGATAAAGCTGAACTCTTCACTCAAACTTTCGCTTACAATTCAACTCTGGACGATTTCGGTGCTGTTCCTCATCTCCTCCCACCTCTGACCTTATTATGTCTGAAATTAGAATCTCTTCCAAAGATGTTTTTTTCTGCCCTATCTGGGCTCAACTCTAGGAAGGCATAAGGTCCTGATGGTGTTCCTCCTGTTGTTCATAACTGTGCTTCTGTGCTGACACCCTGCCTAAACAAACTCTTTCGCCTTTGTCTCTCATCTGGTACTTTTCCTTCCTGCTGGAAGTTCGCTTTCATTCAGCGTGTCACTCCAACTATTGTCCAACTGCTTTGATTTCTTGCCTTTTTAAAGTTTTTGAATCTATCATTAATAGGAAGATTCTTAAACACCTCTCTTCTCACAGTCTTCTTTCAGATCGTCAGTATGGATTCCGCAAGGGACACTCTACTGGCGATCTTCTTGCATACCTCTCTGACTCTTGGTCATCTTTCTTTCGGGATTATGGTGAAACTTTTGCTATTGCGCTAGATATATCAAAAGCTTTTGATAGAGTCTGGCACAAATCTTTAATTTCCAAACTGCCTTCCTTCAGTTTCTACCCTTCTATCCCTACCCTCATCTCTAATTTCCTTTCTGGCCGATCTATAGCTGCAGTTGTAGATGGCTTCTGTTCTTCCCCTAAAGCTATTAATAGTGGTCAATAGTGGTGTTCCTCCTCAGGGTTCTGTCCTGTCACCCACTCTTTTCATTTTATTTATTAATGATCTTTTAATTCGCACTTCCTCTCCTATTCATTCCTATGCCGATGATTCCACTCCACTTCTCCACCCGCTTCCCAAAGCGTCCCTCACAACAGTCACTCCATAATTCGCGTAGGACGGCTATGGAGCACCTGACATCTGATCTTTCTGCTATCTCTGATTGGGGCCGAGAAAACCTTGTGGCTTTCGATGCCTCAAAAACTCAGTTTCTTCATCTGTCTACTCGTCACAATCTTCCATATGACTATCTCTTTATCTTCAACAACACACAACTCAATCCTTCCTCTTCTCTTAACATTCTTGGCGTTTTCTTTTCTCGTGAGCTTTCCAGGAAAGATCACATATACTCTCTTTCTAAAACAGTTTCTAAGAGGTTAGGTGTGCTGTACCGCCTCCGCGGTTTCTTCACCCCACTCAGTTGCTGTCTCTGTACAGCGGTCTTGTTCGCCCCTGTATGGCGTATGCTTCTCATGTGTGGGGTGGCTCAACCCATACAGCCGTACTTGACCGGGTGGAATCAAAAGCTTTTCGTCTCATCAATTCCCCGACACTTATTGATTGTCTTCAATCCCTCTCTCTTCGCCGCAATGTTGCCCCACTCTCTTTTTACTATCGCTATTATAACGGACATTACTCTTCTGAACTCTCTAACTACATGCCTCCTCCTTTGAGGAGAGCAGCAGCACCAGACTTTCTACACTTTCTCACTCCTTTTCTGCCCAACATCTCTAACGCAAGGGTTAATCAATATTTTCAATCTTTTATCTACTCAACCGGTCAACTCTGGAACAATCTTCCTTAATTCATCTTTCCTCCTGTCTATGACCTTCCATTTTTCAAACGCAGAGTGTCTAGGCATCTCGAAGACTCCCGGCCTTGATTTTGGCTCTCTTCTTCTTCTAGAGGGTGGGGCGCTTTTGCGGGCATTCGCACTTGGTCCCTCCTTCCTGCATAAAAAAAAACTTTCCGATTTAGTGGGAAAACTACGCTTTTTCGTCAGACGATAGCTTCTCAGTATTGGGTGCTAGGTTCAAAACACCAAATGCGATGTCTGCATGGAGATGTGTATCTGTCAGTCGTGTTCGTAAGTTAAATTTGGTATATTTCACCCTCAAAAACGTTGCCTCACAAATGTACAGCTGGTGCTTCCGAAATGCGATACAAATCTCCATGCGAATTTTAAAAGACGGGAATTGTTCCTTTAATAAAGACTTGTAGAACTCCACTAAATCACTCTTTGAATTTGTCCTTCAACACAATGTTCATTTACTTCCATTTGTAGCCCAATTTTTACATCATTCAGATCAACTGCAAAAGAGTTTTCAAATAAACGAATCTCACTGGCATATGTAAAGAAATCTTTAAATCTGTCGTTAAAGCCTGTTAGGATTAAGATGAGCCAGAAGAAATAGTTTGGCAGCCGGATCTGGCCCGACGGCCGTATGTTTGGCTCCCCAACATTAAGTTTCTAAGTTAAAAAAATTTAATTGGATTTGTTTTGCGCTTCATTAGATGAGGCGTTGTGAATACTAGTGACAAACTCGACATGGGTTCGAAAATCCGTTTTCTGTTCCATCATATTCTCCAGGATGTACTCTTTCAAATGGATACTGACACATGATTCAAGTTCGTCACTAGCCTCGTTCGTAAAATTCAATTCTTTTAAAGTAGGGGAAACACCATACGCTCAGGGCAGATTGTGAAAGAATTCCGCGGATACTAGTGACGAACTCAGAGTGCAGTCTAGTTATTATTATCACTACAATAAAATCTACACCCATTTCCGATCAAAATTATACAAACCCCATCAAAATCTACCAATTGTTGGCAAAGTTATGGTGATTCCTAATTTCCAAACTGTGGAGTCCATTTACTCAGAACATAGTTTTGCCGAGTTCGTCACTGGTATTCGCAACGCATCATATGTTCAACAATTTCTAGTTTCGGTATCATCAGTCAGGGGCGTGTTTAGCTACGGCGGGGCCCATTGGTTCCGTGAACACACATGGAAACCATAACAATATATGAATATACTAGGGGCCCTCAATATATTTCGCCCCACCCTTTTTCTCAGCTAAATAATAGGCCATGAGGCTGAAATGTCTTTTCGGCCATAAGTTTGAACTTTCTGCGATTCACATACCTGGAATTTTCCAGTTTGAACCTCCCCTCTTGTATAAAACCGCTTTTATACGCCCTTGTTAATGCAAGGTTAATGGTTAACGCAGTTTCAAAAATGGCGTCTGACAGTGATGTGCGTCGTAAACAGAAAGCTGTTATCGAGTTCTTAACCGCAGAGAAGGAAACAGTTGGAAATATTCACAAACGTCTACAAAACTTACGGAAATGCTGTTGTTGGTCGAAGAACAGTTGGACACTGGTCTAAACGTGAGAGATCATCGGAGAGAGGGAGAGCCAGCCTCGATGATGAGCCACGCAGCGGTCGCCCGGCATCGGCTGTCACATCTCACACTGCAACGTGCTAACAGCATCATTCGATCAAACCGGCGCGTCACATACAAGGAGCTATCACTGGAGCTAGGAATTAGTGAAGGAAGTGTGAATACGATAATTCAGCAACTGGGATACTCAAAAGTGTCTTCACGGTTTGTTCTTCGCGAACTGACTGAAGATCACAAAGCCCAAAGAAAAGAAATTGCTTCTGAGTCATTGGTTCGATACGAGACAGAAGGGGATGACTTCCTTTCACGAATTGTGACTGGGGATGAGACATGGGTACACCACTTTGAACCTGAAACAAAACGCCAATCTATGGAGTGGCAGCACGAAGACTCCCCACGCAAGAAAAAGTTCAAAATGGCTCTCTCTGCAGCGAGTTCGACCGGAGAGAAAACTGGAAGATGCCCTTCTTTTGTACGATAACGCAAGACCACACAACAGTTTGCAAGCAAGAGAGGCCATCACAAAAATGTGCTTCACTGTGTTACCCCACCCTCCATACAGCCCGGATCTGGCACCTTCAGACTTCCATTTGTTTGGGCCAATGAGGTTATTGAGGAGGTTAAGAGGTGGCTCCAGCGGAACCCAGCGGATTTTTACCAGCAAGGAATAAAGGCCCTTGTTTCGAGGTGGAGGAAAGCCATAGAAAATGATGGCGACTATGTGGAAAGATAAAAACTTGTAAAAAAAGGTATGTAACTACTTGTGTGCAAAATTTCTGGAACTTACAAGGAAACTTGAAAAAAAAAAATGGGGCAAAATATATTGAGTGGCCCTCGTAAATGCATATTACAATGTACAAAGTTAATCATGGCATACAGTGTGGTGGACTCCTCTGTTTTAAATATCTCCTATCTACAAAAAATAAGGTCGACAATATGAAAAATATGTGAAAAAAATTGTAAAAATTATACTAATAGTATATACACAGTATATTTTAGTTGAACTAACATGACAGAATATAAGAAATAGTTGGTAATATGAATAAATACAAGGTTTCTTGTACCAAACAATTTACGGTTTATTAAAAACAATTTACAATTAAGTAAAAACAATCAACCTTTTTTTTTTAACAAACATATCAGCAAAACAAAGACGAAAGGCGATCTTGCCATCTTAAAAGCACCCAGCGTATGTAGATGTACCATATGAATCAAGCTTTTTATGTTGTCATTCAATAGAAAAACACACACACACACACATACAAAAACACTATACGTACGACGTACCTTCCCCTCACAGCGACAAATCAAAAACTGAATGCTGGAAGCATTCGGCATCTTTAAGCCTACCTCTCTTTGGCGCTACGGCCGAGACTCGGAGTTGCAAAATGGCAGTTAACTTGTTAGGAAAATTCTGCGCAAGAAATAGTATTGAAACTTGAAAGGATAATCAAGTAAGGAAAAAAAAAAATGGAGGAAATCAGTGTAAAGTGTAAAAACAGCAATTCATCAGCAGGATCAGCTATTACCTATATGTAAAAATAACACTTCAATAATAATGTTATTTTCCAACCATTTTCAGTTTTTTCTTGATGTGTTTCCACTTTCTAAAAGCCTATATCTAATGACACAAAATCTGATCTAAGTTTATATAATAAGCAGAGTCTCTTCTCTAGAGTGCGGGGCCCATTAAAGCGCGGGGTCCAGGCCACGTACCCTAAGTGCCATGCCCTTAACATGCCCCTGTCACCAGTCCCAGGAGTTGTCTCACTAAAGTATACTGTAGAACCTTCTGCCCTGCCCTCCTTCCTTCACCTTCTGGAAAGATTTTTGTGTCCTTTCTTGGAATGGTCGTCACATTCAACTTGATCATTTGTATACATCCCATACCGGCAGGGGAAGATTTAGGTTTCCTGGCGCCAAGGGCCATACTGATTTAGCCGCCCTTCGGACACTTACGAAGTTACCATTTAGCAATAAATAGTTATTTGATATAAGGGTTTTCAGTAAAATGCAGTCAAATGGCTTAGGCATTTACTCTAGCAAAATATATCTTAACATATAAGATATTTTTATATCAATCATAATATTATATATATATATATATATATATATATATATATATATATATAGTGGACCTAGTTTAGCCGTTTAAGGTGATAATGATTTAATTGTATGCAACGATTGATTAAGGCAATGACTGACTGATTACTTATTAATGAAAGGCTATTTGAGTAGATCCACCATACTATTGGAAGTGACCGAAATGGCAGCGAGGTCACCAGCTTTGGTTTACGCCCAAAGCAAATTAAGTTAAGGTTATAAAAGACACCTTATGTTTTGTGTAGTTTAATTAAGAAAATATTTATATTAATTTTCGCAGTGAAAATACAATGGTAAGACTGACTAGAAAGCTTAACAGTTCGATAATGACCTTTGAAATATGCGCTCGTTTATGTGAGGCTTAATGGTATACAAAATGGGACACCTTTGAAATGCGCTCGTTTATGCGAGGCTTAATGTTATACAAAATGGGACACAACCTGAAATATGAGATGGTGAATACAAAAATAATGCATGCACGTAATAATATAACAAATAGGTTATGTAATACACCGATTAGGGAAACTACAGATTATGCATAAATGATCTGTGAAAGAGGCCTATTAATGACACCGTGAACGCGTACGTTTTGGTACTCTAAATAGAATAAGCCTCGGTACTTTATTTTGTACGTAAAAAACCGTTACTTATTCACGGTGGTATAACAAAGAATTGACAGTAATTAATTGGTAGTTTATGTTATGCTTATGGCATAGACCTAGGTAATAAAATGAAATGTTAATAGCTTAATTGAGGTAATACGTAATGTACAGTACTCATCGATGGTATGTAATGGCATGCAACATAGAACATTGAATGGGCCTAATAATTGCTATAAAGAATGCACGTGCGTTTGGTACATTGAATGGAAAACATGACACTGATTAAGTAGGCTAAATGATTGTATGGATGCACAAGGAATAATTGATGCGGCCTAATTATAATGGATTGTAATGCTTGCACAAATATCATTTATATACAAGAACATTATGTGATGTTAAGTGATTACGTCAAGAGAATGTTTAGTTAACACGTAAATATGTGAATTGAACAGAATAACGGATGATACGCGGAAATAACGGTATAAAAATGACACTTGAATTGGATGACAGGCCTACCGTTCGGCCTAATGATAGTTGAGGGAATATACACGGTATATGAATTAGGCCTGCAGTAGAGAAAAATGGTCTACTGCGTTATTAACGGGAGTCAATGGGAATGTTTAATTACTCACTTTGGGAGAGTAGCCTGCTGTTCGGCGGTAGGCTAATGTAGGCTTCAAGAGCACTTAGAATATGATGTAGTTAGCTTACCGGACGATTTGACGTCGTGGAAGGATTGTTGAAGAGGAATACCGTGAGTGTCGTCGATCGTCCTCTGGAAACTGGTCGCTCGCGCGTTGGTCGGGTCGTGGATTAGGCCTTTTTGCGTTGAAGATGTAGGCCCGGTTGTGGTTGTCTCTTGGAAGTTCGTTCCGTAGGTCGAGGTATGATGGGCCTAATGGAGTCTCGTAGACGATCGTTCTTCGTAAAGCGGTAAAAGCTGACCAGATGTGGAGTGATTTGGGCTTGTAGTTTTCGCCGTCGAGTCACGCAATGTGTCCCTTGCGGATGCTTCTCGTAGTGTTGCAAACTTTGCCGGTGCTCTCGAAGATGCTTGATAACCGGTTTATGCGGTAATGAAGAGACCAAGGGGAATTCCTGATGCCGTTGGGGTTTCCTGCGGCAGTATTGGTGGGTCACTTCCAATGATGCTTCGTTTCTTGAATGTGGTGTTGAAGTGAGCCTTGGTCTTGAGCCGGTTACAACTGATGAGGGATGACAACGTACAGAGTAGTCGAACGGAATGGAAACGCCGGAGTGAGAGTGAGTGAGCGTGGGTGCTTTCTTTTATAAGATTCCTGTGACGTAGAACTTCACGCCAATTACTAAGACGCCTTGGTGAAGGAACAGACTTTCCATTGTTTGTTAGCCCACGTGTGTTCCAAACTGTTTTATGGTAGCGTGGAAAGAAAGTATGTCTGTCGATTTGTTGGTCTATTTCTTGTTGATCCGCTACATATATATATATGCTGCAAACCCACAAGAAAAAGAAAAACGATTCCAAGGCCTTTTGTGTATTCAGAGCTACACCTCGTCATTCCCTGACGAGGTGTAGCTCTGAATACACGAAAGACCTTGGAATCGTTTTTCTTTTTCCTTGTGGGTTTGCAGCATTCATTCATTTCCAACACCGGTTGGTAGTCATGGATATGATGTTGAAAAGAGGAAGAAAGACCCGAGGAACAACAGTGAGGAGAATTAGGTGGTACAAACTGAGAGAGGAGGGGAAGAAACGGGAATTTAGAGAGAGAGTGTTGAGTGAAATCCATGTTGATAAACAGAATGTACAGGATTGGTGGGTACATAATGCGAATGTCATGAGAACGGCAGGTAGAGACATATTGGGGGAAACATCAGGTAAAGTGTGGGAAGATAAGGAAGGATGGTGGTGGAGTGATGAGATTCAAAGAGCACTACGAAGTAAGAGAGAAACTAAGAAGTTATGGGAAGAATCGAGGAGTGAAGAGTGTAAGGTGGTCTATAAAGAAGCAAAGAAACAGGCAAAGAGAGCAGTGGCGAGAGCAAAGGCGGAGGCATATCGGCAGATGTATGAGGATTTAGAGGATCGTGAAGGACAAAAGAAGATATACAGATTGGCTAAGAGCGGAAATAGAGCGACAAAAGACTTTACACAGGTAAAACAAATTAAGGGAAGGGAGGGGGCGGTGCTGCAAAGAGATGAAGAGATAAAGGATAGATGGAAGGAATATTTTGAGGAATTATTAAATAAAGAAAACCTAAGATCTTTCTATGAGGATGGATTACCAAATGTAGCTATGACAGAACAAGTGGGGAGGATGGAAGTGAGTCGTGCTCTGAATAGGATGAAAAATAACAAAGCGACTGGCCCAGACGAGATACCAGCCGAGGCATGAAAGGCACTGGGAGATGAGGGGGTGGATCTGGTGTGGGACCTAACGCAGAAGTTGTTTGACCAGGAGGTGATTCCGGATGAGTGGCGGACCAGCATCATAGTGCCTATATTCAAAGAGAAGGGAGATGTACAAGATTGCACGAATTATAGAGGGATCAAGCTAATATCACATACAATGAAGATATGGGAGCGAATAGTGGAGAGTAGGTTGAGAGACGAAGCGGAAGTGTCAGTGGAACAGTTTGGATTTATGCCGGGAAGGAGAACGACAGATGCAGTTTTTGCATTGAAACAGTTGGCAGAGAGGTACAGAGAGGGGCAGAATGCGTTGCACATGGTTTTTATTGACTTGGAGAAGGCCTATGATAGGATACCACGGCAGGAAGTTTGGAGATGCTTAAGGGAAAAGATGGTACCGGAGAAGTATGTTAAACTGATCAAGGGGATGTACAGGGGAGTAACAACTAAGGTGAGGAGTAGCGTGGGTGTGTCAGAGAGCTTTGGGGTGGAAGTTGGTCTGCACCAAGGATCAGCTTTGAGCCCCTTCCTTTTCAATGTGGTATTCGATGTGTTGACGGACAGGATTAGAGGGGAGGCGCCGTCGTGCATGATGTATGCAGACGATGTTGTGTTGAGTGGGGAGACGAGAGAGGAGGTGGAGCAGCAGTTGGAAAATTGGAGAGAGGCGTTGGAAAGTAGGGGGATGAGAATTAGCCGAAAGAAGACCGAATATATGAGATGTGATGTGCAGCAGGACCGAGGAGGGGAAGTGACATTGAGTGGAGAGCGTGTTAAGACGGTGGAGTATTTTAAATACTTGGGGTCAACAGTGGATGCAGAGGGGGGAGAAGAGAGAGAGATAAACTGTAGAATACAGTCGGGGTGGAAGAACTGGAGAGACGTATCAGGGGTGCTCTGTGATAAGAGGGTCCCAGTGAAACTGAAGGGAACGGTATTCAAAACAGTGGTGAGGCCGGCAATGTTGTATGGAATGGAGACTGTGCCAATGAAGAAGAGCAATGAAAGAAAAATCGATGTGGCTGAAATGAAGATGTTGAGATGGATGTGTGGGGTGACGAGGAGGGATAGGGTCAGAAATGAGCATATAAGAGGAACAGTGAAGGTGGCGGAAGCATCTAAGAAGGTGCAGGAGGCCAGGCTGAGGTGGTATGGACACGTCAGGAGAAGAGAGGAGGAGTATGTGGGGCGCAGAGTGCTGGAGATGGAGTTGCCGGGACGGAGAAGAAGAGGAAGACCGAAGACGAGATGGAGGGACTGTGTGGTGGCGGACATCAGGGAGAAGGACTTGGAGGAGGACGCAGTATACGATAGAGGAGAGTGGAGAAGACGAACCAAAAACAGCGACCCCATGTAAAGATGGGATAATAAGCTGCGGAAGAAGAATTGTGAAATTCATCCCATATATATATATATATATATATATATATGTGTACGCCTCGGTGGTATAGTGGTTAGCGTCGCTGACTACGAATCCATCGGCCCCGGGTTCGAGACCCGACGGCAGCCGGCGCGCAGCAAAACCCAGCTGTTCATCCTTCCACACAATAAAGAAAGTGGTTGGTAGATAAATGGGTACCCTAGGGGGCCTAGTGGTTACGACACTGGGCTGCTGATGGGGCGTGGTTCGGATTCCACGTTAAACTGTAGGTCTAAGGTGGAGTGAAGCTTGACCTTCGTCAGAATGAACAATTCGGGCGGAAGCTAACCAAAGGTGTATATATATATATATATATATATATATATATATATATATATATAGTGGGCCTATTGTTAGCTAAATGAGGTGATGCTTATTAATTTAGTGCTGATGACTAAATGATGAAATGACTGATTGTTAATGGCACGCTGGGTCAACGATTTATGATGTCCTACAGTATCACCGGTTGAAAATGTCTAATGGAGTAGGCCTACTATAATATTTCTGAGTGATACGAATTGCTTCGAGATCACCAGCTTGGATTACACCCAAGCAAATATTGTTAAGGTTATAAAGGGTATAAAAAGCACCTTAGTGTTTTGTATTTAATTAAGAAAATAAATTTGTTATTTGTTCACAGTGAATAACAAATGATTGACATTAATTATAGTGAATAACAATTGTTTAACGGCCTTTATATTATGTTAAGATGACATGGAGCTGAGCCAATAAGAGAAATGGTTAAGAGCCTAATTGGCAAGTAATGCATTCCTTTATGTTAGGCTAATGGCATGCAAAATAGAACACAACATAAAATATGAAACCTAGTGGTAATAGAAATTAAGGACGTACGTTTTGGTACACTGAATAGAATATGTAACACACTGATTAAGTAGGCTAAACGTTATGCATGAATGAACATTGAATGGGCCTAGTAATGACAAAGAATGCACGTGCGTTTAGTACACTGTAAATAGATTAGACCTTCATTTAGGTAGGCTACAGTTACGAATAAATGGAACATTGAATGGGCCTAGTAATGATAAAGAATGCACGTGCGTTTAGTACACTGTAAATAGATTAGACCTTCATTTAGGTAGGCTAGAGTTAAACATAAATGGAACATTGAATGGGCCTAGTAATGACAAAGAATGCACGTGCGTTTAGTACACGGGAAGTGGATTCGGCCGTCAGTAATGAAATGCTTAAATAAATCACATGAATAAGTGGATGCAAAATATTGATGGATACATGAAAGAACACAATAGCAGGATGATACAATTCGCGATTACGGTATTGGAAATGACACTTGAATTAGGAAATAGGCCTACTGCGTTTTTAACGAGAGTTAGTTTGAACGATTTGTGAAACACTTTGCGTTTATAGCCTACGCTTCTGCGGTACGCTGATGTAGGCTTTGCGTTATTGTTTAAGAAGAACAAGACACAGAGAGCTTACCGACTGTGTTGAAAATACCTCTCGAGATGAAGGGTACACTTGAAGGTCGACCTTGTAGATTGGAAACCTGCGGAAGTTGACCGTCCGGTGTTACTTACGCCGAGATGATCGTGGAACCGGTAGCGAGCCTCTTGTTGAGAGTTTGCTTGAGGGAACTCGTGGAACCGATAGCGAGCCTCTTGTGGAGAGTTTGCTTGAGGGAACTCATGGAACCGATAGCGAGTCTCTTGTTGAGAGTTATGCTTGAGTAGGGTTGCCAGATTTTTCAAATGCCCATGCGGGGCAAAAAAATTTCTGAGGTTTTTTTTTAAGACCAAATTTTTTTCGAATTGAAACTAGATTTCTTCAACGGTTACAACAAACAAAATTAGAACAATTTTATTGCAATAATATTTAACAATTAAACATCGTGAATAATTGAAATTATTATACAATATTGAAATTCTAAATCAATTCATCCCTAAAAAATTTGCTTAAAAAATATTTTTTGCGGGACATTTTGACGCGGGATTTTTGGATCAAATTTGGAACTGTCCCGTAAAATACGGGACGTCTGGCAACCCTATGCTTGAGGGAACGAACTGCGGACTGCGGACACTGATGTAGGCTTCACGAGAATTGCTTCAAAGACGGTGACCGGCTGAGATCGAACGGCGCTGGTTTCGAAGGAGTGTTTCTGCAGGCTGACGGCGGAAGGTCTTACTTAATGATAGTGGAAGCTTTGAAGGAACAGCAGGCCGCTCCTCCGGCGGGAAGCCGGAGGGCGGTTGATGTAACGAGTTGTACTGACGGAGGTGGAGACCAAGACGAGAAAATGACAAGCGACAAGTGAGCGAGTGAGGATGAGTATCAGTGGAATCTCGCTTATATAGTCTCTGTGACCCGGACTTTCGCGGGCATTTCTTGAAACGCCTCCTACGCGTCCTTTAGTTGATAAGGGCTTGCTTTCGCGGGCCTTTTGGGAAGAAACAGACGTTTTCATTGTTTCTTATTCCTTGACCACGTGTGTCTTCTAAGAATGTTTGATGATGGCGTGGAAGAAAGAATTTGTTTGTCTACTTGTTAGTCTATTTCTTGTCGGTCCTCTACGTGTATATATATATACACACGAGTGTGTGTGTATATATATATATATATATATATATATATATATATATATACATTTAAACTGCAAACACGCAGTATAATTAACGTAAAGAACGACGCTTGTATAGGAGAATATTCCGCGCAAGATGAGAGAGAGAGAACGAAACAAATGAAAAAATGAGGTAACCACCCGGGAATCGAACCCGGGATCTTCCGATTGCCGGTCAGATATGATAACCATTACACCATGGGCCTCACTCAATCAAATGCCGTAATTCTTCTACATACGCGCAGAAACCAATGCCCCAAGGGGGCACCTCCCGCATGCCGTACATTATATACATTTAAACTGCAAACACGCAGTATAATTAACGTAACTGATTGAGTGAGGCCCATGGTGTAATGTTATCATATCTGACCGGCAATCGGAAGATCCCGGGTCGATTCCCGGGTGGTTACCTCATTTTTTCATTTGTTTCGTTCTCTCTCTCTCATCTTGCGCGGAATATTCTCCTATACAAGCGTCGTTTCTTTACGTTAATTATACTGCGTGTTTGCAGTTTAAATGTATATAATGTACGGCATGCGGGAGGTGCCCCTTGGGGCATTGGTTTCTGCGCGTATGTAGAAGAATTACGGCATTTGATTGAGTGAGGCCCATGGTGTAATGGTTATCATATCTGACCGGCAATCGGAAGATCCCGGGTTCGATTCCCGGGTGGTTACCTCATTTTTTCATTTGTTTCGTTCTCTCTCTCTCATCTTGCGCGGAATATTCTCCTATACAAGCGTCGTTCTTTACGTTATATATATATATATATAACAATCCCTTAAATGTGTGAACAAAAATGCATTGTAGGTTATCTTTACGATCTTTATGTTTAGTTATGAAATCGACCGTTGTAGAATACTCAAAGCAGTTTCCGCCGAGATTGCTGAGCAGCGAAAGAGTCAATAAGATCTGTATAGCTAAGAGCTCTCCTGAGTTCCGATTCAATACTAAGGATAGCTAAAGAGTTGAAACGATTTTCTGACATCACTGACCGTAGGTAGTTCTTTAGTCGTCGCAGTACAGAAAAAGATCTTTCGGCAGAACAGTTGGAAGCCGGCGTACATAGGAAGATCCTGAGTGCAATATCAACATATGGGTAAACTTCTTTTAATCCTTTTCCTTGGATCATCTCACTCATCTCAAAAATGCTCATAGGAGTTTTCTCCAAATTCAGAAGAAACCCACGGAAATGAAGATACTCATTAACAAATGCTTCCGCCAAATCATCCTTGTGAAATTCTCAAAGCTTAATAGCATTGGCAGTTATATCTGTCGGATTCAAGGTGGTGACTTTTGTAAAAAATGCAAACATGGAGGTTTTCATATACATCTCTGCGACGGTTTAATTCCGACAATAATCTGTCAAGTACCACAAGATAAGTATTAATGAAGAAGTTCTCCGTCCATCTAATTCTACCTCGCCTTCGCGAGTTTCGTCGACTCGAAGTTTTCTTTTCTTTTTTCTTTTCATTGTAATTTCATATTCGCGGATAGATGATTTCTTAATTGCTGCTTCTTCATAAAAGTCGAAGTTGTCTCTTGCATCTTTTACATAGAATGTCAATGATGCATACAGTTCTGCTACGATACCAAGATCAATGTTAACTGCTTGGAGCTGTTTACTAGTAGCATTGAACCTTTCCAGAATGTCACCCAACATTAAAGAAAGAATTGTAGTTTCAAGGAGTTGCAGTTGATTGAGGTAGCCTGATGCTTCACTGCGTGTGCAAGGCTTTTCTGAATCATCTTCTTCAATGGACGTAAGTGCCTCTATAACCTCTTCCCAGTCTTTATTGAGACTCCTACACGCTTCTTCACGAGCTGACCATCGAGTGTCTGATAAACTATTTAGCGCATTACATTTTCAGATTTGGTAAAATGATTTTGTAGTATTTCCCAACGGTGAGTGGAGGCAGTGAAGAACACATAAAGATTTTGGAGAAGTGCGAAAAAATCAGTGGCTTCCTTAGAGCAACTTGCTGCACACTGTCCAATCAAATTTAATAAGTGTGCAGAGCAGGGTACGTAAACTGCTACTGGGGACGCTTCTTTTATTCTAGCTTGCAAGCCAGAGTAAGTCCCTGACATGTTGGGAGCGTTATCATACGACTGTCCTCTGCAGTTTGCAATATCGAGATCATGCATTTTTAATATGCTGGAAACTGAGTTGAAAAGCTGCTCTGATTTGTAGCCTACGATGGGAAGGAATGCCAAAAATCGCTCTACGGGATACCCATCTTCTTTTACGTATCTCAGAATAACTGCAAGTTCATCGACATGTGATATGTCTGGGGTGGAGTCCACAATAATGGAATAGTACTTCGCACATTTCA
>JAJOZX010007567.1:180000-223151 GCA_023014485.1 Bathynomus jamesi
GATCCCATCCCTACACCATCAATTTGTTGGTAAACCTTATTGTTGAAAGTAAAATAGCATTGTTTGAAGACCAATTCTAAAAGTTCCTTAAAATGAGACAATGAAAAACCATGAAAAATATCAACCGAGCTAAAAACCCTATCTAAAATAATGGCAATAGTTTCAGATACAGGTACATTTGTGAAAAGCGACTTTACATCAAAACTGAAAAAACTTTTTTGAATCGAATTCTCACCAAGAAGGTCTTTTTGGAATTCAAACGAGTTATTTATAGTGTAAGCATTTTTCGCAAAGGGTGACAGGAGACGAACAACAAATTTTGCCAATTGAAAGGTGGGTAAGTTATACGAAGCTAAAATAGGACGGAGAGGTGTTCCAACTTTATGGATTTTAGGCAACAGTATAATTGAGCAAGATTAGCACCAGATGCGAACAACTGAGAGTAAATATCGTTTTTTATTATCTTAAAGACTTTAGCCGTGACAGAAATCTATTAACCTGGTCTTCTAACCTTACAATGACTTTATTGACAGGTTCAAGAATTTGTTTGAATTTAGTAAGATCACTTAGGATTTCATAGTTTTGTTTATGTAGTCCGATTTATTCAAAATAACCACTCCGTTACCCTTGTCGGTCTAGTCATATTTAGGAAGAGTGATTGCAGTGTATTAAGAATTTGGCAAAGAACAGGAGATTGTCGTGACTAGACCGGACAAGGGTAACGAGTGGTTATTTTGAATAAATCGGACTACATAAACAAAACTAATGAAATCCTAAGTGATCTTACTAAATTCAAACAAATTCTTGAACCTGTCAATAAAGTCATTGTAAGGTTAGAAGACCAGTTAATAGATTTCTGTCACGGCTAAAGTCTTTAAAGATAATAAAAAACGATTTACTCTCAGTTGTTCGCATCTGGTGCTAATCTTGCTCAATTATACGTTTGCCTAAAATCCATAAAGTTGGAACACCTCTCCGTCCTATTTTAGCTTCGTATAACTTACCCACCTTTCAATTGGCAAAATTTGTTGTTCGTCTCCTGTCACCCTTTGCGAAAAATGCGTACACTATAAATAACTCGTTTGAATTCCAAAAAGACTTCTTGGTGAGAATTTCGATTCAAAAAAGTTTTTTGTCAGTTTGGATGTAAAGTCGCTTTTCACAAATGTACCTGTATCTGAAACTATTGCCATTATTTTAGATAGGGTTTTTAGCTCGGTTGATATTTTTCATGGTTTTCATTGTCTCATTTTAAGGAACTTTTAGAATTGGTCTTCAAACAATGCTATTTTACTTTCAACAATAAGGTTTACCAACAAATTGATGGTGTAGGGATGGGATCACCTGTCGGACCGTTAGCAGCTGATTTTTTTATGACTCATTTAGAAAGTGTAATTTTTAGACAATCTCCCACTCATCTCAAGACAATTTTCTATCGACGCTTCGTTGATGATTCGATAGCTGTCTTTGATAATGCGGTACAAGCGCAACAATTCTTTAACTTCCTAAATTCTTTGCACCCAATATAACGTATACAATGGAAACTGAGAAAAATGGCTCCCTCCCCTTTTAGATCTTTTAATTTCGAAAAACGGTGATTCATTACTACATCAGTTTACAGGAAACCCACTTTCACTGGTTTGGGCATGAATTTTTTAGTTTTACTGATTTCAACTATAAGATGTCTTGTATTAAAACTCTCCTGTTCAGAGGATATAATTTGACCTCTAGTTTTACCTTACTTAATGATGAATTTAATAATCTAAGATCATACTTTACCAATAATAGTTTTCCTGTTCAATATGTAGATCAAACTAATTAGATCCTTCTTAAATAATGTTTATAGCCCTCAACTTCCTTGTATTACAGTGCCGAAGGATATAAAATATTTCTTGGTACCTGAAATGGGTCCTTTGAATAAGGAATTTAAGCTTAAATTTACAAAGTTGTTAAGGAAATTTTTTTATCATACTGATTTCCGCATCATATTTATTAATAAAACGTCTTTAGGTAGTTTTTCTCAGCGAAGGATCGAACCCCTGACTCGTTGCGTAGCGGTGTTGTATATTTATTTACCTGCCCTAGGTGTCTCCTTGGGAATTACATTGGCAGCACTGTTCGCTCTCAGGGCTAGATTTTATTCGCATATGGGAATAAGTGGCCGAACAGGTAAAATTTTAAAAACTAAAGAAGTTTCTAGTATTCGGGAACACAGCATAAAATGTAAAACTGATGTCACTTTAGACAATTTTAAAATTCTTGGTTGTAATACTTGTCCCAACTCACTTAGAATTTTGGAATCGCTTTACATTAAAACTTTGACCCCTACGCTAAATGTTGACTCATCAGCTGTCCCGTTAAATTCTTTATAATCCTCCTCCTTCCCCAATTCCTTATAATCCCCCCTTCCCTAATCGCCCTCACCATCTTTGTTTTCTCGTTTTGCCTCTGCTTAAATAGTCTAGCCTCGGAAATTGCAGTGAAAGGTTAGTTAGTTTCATTATTCCAGTGTACTATTGTTAATATTTTCCAGTGTATTAATTTCACATTTACTATATGTATTTAAAAATAGCTTCTTAATTTTATATGTAAATCTGTATAACTTAGAATTTAACCCTCTTTTTTCAGTCTTTTAAAATTTGCCTTTATGAATAGGTTATAGAAATTTTCTTTGTCTTGTTTTTCATTCAATTATTGATTTTAATTTCACTGTTATTATACAGCCTGAAGATGAGCGTATTGCTCGAAACGTTGCGCATTAAAGAAGACTTTTCATGGCATTTACATTTCTCCTTGTCATTGGATTTCTCCTAAATATTAAATTGAAGCTCTGTAGAAGCAACCCGCATGATATATATATATATATAATATCTATATATATATATATAAATGTTTATTGGTAGGCTAACCGTCCATATGACAAATAACAATAATGCAAACTGAAACCAAAAATAAATAAAATACAGATAATGAAAAATAGCAATGTCGAAGTTAAGTGGAGTTACATACAAACGTTTTCATACCATGAAGTATGTAGCTTAGACGACATATGCCAGGACTGATGAACAGCTTTGGATAATTGAGTTGGCTGATTTTTTAATCATTTGCATTAGACTGTGCTGAGCGCGTCTTGTTATCTCCGGTGGGAGGATCAAGGCATTGTGATGAACAAACATGTGCGAAGCTGAGCATCTTGGGGGTAACTTATGTAAGAGTTTGAAAGATCTGTGATAAAGCAAACTTAGGCTTCTGCCAAAACCTTTTTAATAATTCACCTAAAGTTGCTGCCATACATATTAGTACAGATTTGGAAGCTCGTTATACAGGGTACGTATAAAGTAATGCAAGTAAAGCGACAAATCTGATTTGAACTGGCTTAAACTAGTTTCGTAACGCAAGTGAAGAGACAAATCCGATTTGAACTACAGGGTGTCCGAGAATTATCTGTACAATTTTTGGCTATTATTAAAAGTCAACCATGAAGTGTAGAAATTCCAGTCTTGTCCCATTTTACAGAGAATCTCATTATGTTTTTTCTGATACCAAGTTTTGACAAGTTTTTTAGAAATTCCAGTGTGTCCGAACATTATCTGTACAATTTCATCTTTTAATAAAATTCTTGATAACACACGTAAAATTCTTAAACAAGATTATTTAGAATCTGTATTTTCAAAAGTTTCTTTTATTAAAGTAACGTTGTTACAAACATTCGATATGTGCACCATTAGTGATTTGCAAAACATCCAATCGATACTCCAAATGTTGCCATGTACGCTGCAGCATATCCACATCAATTCGCTCAATAGCAGCTGTGATTCTTGCTTTTAAATCATCAATGTCTGTCACCCGCGTACATTTCTAAAAAACTTGTCAAAACGTGGTATTAGAAAAAACTTAATGAGATTCTCTGTAAAATGGGACAACACTGGAATTTCTACACTTCATGGTTGACTTTTAATAACAGCCAAACATTGTACAGATAATTCTCGGACACCCTGTAGTTTCAACTTGTTTTTTTAAATTATCGAATATACAGTTGTTATAAAGTACACGTAATAAATATTACTCGTCCATGTTCACTCGCGTTAATATAATTCAAATTGGATTTGTCTCTTCACTCGCGTTACTTTATACACACCCGGTAGTAAAGTTTGCTTTATCACACCTTCTTCGATATTGTTTTCTTACATTTAAGTCATCACTGAAAGAGCTCGTGATAATTTGACCCAAACACTTATGTTCTTGTACGTCCTCTATCGGTTCACCTCTCATTTTCAAACTAATATCAGCTGACGGATTACAGCTTTTAGGATGGAACATTAAAAAGAATATCATGGTTCTCCCAGTATAATTCAATAAACGCAGATTTTTATAAAACAATAGACACCTTTCACAGAAGGAATTATTACCACCATATATATATATATATATATATATATTATATATATATATATATATATATATATATATATATATATATATATATATATTATAGGGGGGGCCAAAAGTCAACCGACAGTTATTCATTAATAGTTTACTTTCAACTATCGGGTGACTTTTGGCCCCCTCTGTGTATATATATATATATATATATTATATATATATATATATATATATATATATATATATATATATGTGTGTGTGTGGTGTGTGTGTGTGTGTGGTGTGTAATTATGAACGCAAATATATATCCCGAATCCTTTTTAAAACATAAAATTTCTCCGAACAGAGCGACATGTTGGCATCTCTTTTGGGAGCGGAGGTCGACCCGGCACAACACCAAATCCGAAGAACCGCGATGTAAACCGTTCACAAGATTGACAAGAACCGTTTTATGGTTTGAAGCAAAGGGAAGATTTCTTCCTCAAGGAAATGCCGACAAACAGAATTACAGAAAAAACAACAATGAAAATATCATTATAAGAAATGTTCCTTTCTTTTTCAAAATAATGCTCATAAACTGGCTTTATTTAGAGTAATTGCTTTTTGTACACTTATTATATTCTGTTGTGTTAGATATGTGCTTCGATATAATATATTCGTGAAATAATTTTCATATATATATATATATATTATATATATATAATAAATTTCAGAGCTGGGCACTTCCGCAAACACTTCCGCAAACCGCAAATTCCGCAATTGCGGAAGTATGTTTTTCGTTTGCGGACTTGCGTTTGCGGCAAAGTCATCGCAAATTAGTGAATTTGCGTTTGCGGATTTGCGTTTGCGGAAGTGATTTTGAGTTTGCGGATTTGCAATCGCAAATCCGCAAACTCAACATCACTTCCGCAAACGCAAATCCGCAAACGCAAATTCACTAATTTGCGATGACTTTGCCGCAAACGCAAGTCCGCAAACGAAAAACATACTTCCGCAATTGCGGAATTTGCGGTTTGCGGAAGTGTTTGCGGAAGTGCCCAGCTCTGAATTTATATATATATATATATATCAACCGCTGTAAACGCGAAGACTTAGACATTATAATCTGTGTTCAAAACCTTAATTAATATATATATATATATATATATATATATATATATATATATATATATATAGTTTTAAACGTAGTTAACCAAAACATTTCCCGCTCAGCGTTCCTCATCCATGGTTTGTGAATGACTAAACGATTAACTGGAAAAAGTCTTCTGCTCGATTCGCTGAAAGTTGCTATTTATGCGACCGACAGCGTCGAGCTAAACTTGGATCGAGTCCACTCAAAATGGCGGCTTCATTGGTTAACACCATCCAGGGCCGGATTTAGAACTGTGAGGGTCCCTGAGCAGTAGGACTGTGGGGACCCCTGGGCTGGGCAGTGATTTGTAGAGGCGGTGATTTTCTAACGAGTATTCAGTGTTTGTGTAGAGAAGCGCAATTCTGTTATTTTGTCACTGGTCCATACTGGTAATGATACTGTTACTGGTGACTTACAGATACTAGGTATTTTGGACTAGACCCATTAAATAATGTATTTGTAAATGTTTGTACAATGCGTAACATAATTAACACTGGTAATTTGGTCTACTATATGAAAAGATAAATGTGAATGCATGGTATTTAGCCTAAAACAAAAAATTTAAGAATTGTGGCTAGTTAGCCTAATATAATTAACATTGATACCGTTTTCTTATATGAAAAACAAAATATTACGTAAAAATTTTCTAAATATAAGCAACTGTTACATCACAGAATGGTTACGAGGAGATTGAATAAAGCTCAGCAAAACTTATTCAATTTTTATTTATCGATTATTTATTTTATGTATCAATTAATCAATTTCCATAATTATGTTTGATTCTGATTATGATTCCGAGTCTGACCTACTACAAAGACCATAACAAATATTTTTTGAACAGTTTTGTGGTGGCCCCTGGGCAGCTACCCAGTCTGCCCTGCCCTAAATCCGCCCTGGACACCATCTTTTAATTCAGGGATAGCCAACTGGTGTGGATATACGCGGGTCGCAACCGGCCTGCGAGGTAATTTCACCGGCACTGGCTTAGAAATATTTTTCATAATATTCCCAACAAATACATAAAATACAGATATATGTCATCATAAAATATTAAAAAGAAAACCATCAAATACAAGCAAAGAACATCTTCAATGGCATTCTTTTTGTTAATTTTGGAATATTTTACCATTATTGGTACGATTACGTTGTAATGTATTAAGTTTTTAAAATGTTTAGTGGGTATACATTTTCTGAACTATAACCTCAAACTGATCCTGGTAATCATCCAGTCAATACTGGAAAACAGGAAAAGTAGAATGTGAGTGTTCCCAGCAAGAGGCCAGACAAGGAACAACTCTAAAAGAAAATAGCTTTGTTATCAGAGGGCCAAAAGCCCAAAACTATTTAACCAGCCACTGAAAGACATCAGAAATGCCACTGATGTCAAATAGAATCTTCTAAAGAAAACTAGACGCCTAACTCAGGACGATGCCGGATAAGCCGGGTGCACCTAGCTATGTGAGGTGCAGAGCTCAAGCTAGCATCTCTCTCCTACATCAGACCAAGTCTAGAAGCGGAGCCACCAGCTAGACCTCCGTGTGAAGAGAAACTGACGCACGGAACATCTACAAGGTTACAAGGTTATTAAACCTAAGGGGTACAGCCCCCAAACCGCTGGGTTGAAAGAAAACAAGCAAAAAGAAGTTGGCCATCGCTGCTTTAATTGATTAAGTGTTATTGTTGTTATCGTTAGTATTGTATGCAATTTTTAATCGGATTTTTCTCCTTTTTAGTTTTTATTTTCGGTTAGGTTAGGTTATCGCGGTGAGGCTTCATTACATCCGGTTAGATTAGAACATTTTGATCAGGCTTTTTGGCATCCGGTTAGATTAGAATACTTTGATCGGGCCTTATGACATCCGGTAAGGTGAATTACCTTCGTGAGGCTCCATTGCATCCAGTAAGATGGAATACCTTGGTGAGACCCCCTTACATCCGGTTAGGTTAGATTAAATTGGCGAGGCTACATTACATCCGGTTAGGTTTCATTATCTTGTGAAGTTCCATTACATCTGGTTAGTTTAAATTACCTTGGAGAAGCTCCTTTAAGCCGATTATGTTAGATTGTTTTGGCGAGGTTCAATGACCTGCGGTTAGGTCAGATTACTTTAGTGAGGCTCCAATACATTCAGTTTGGTTAGGTGACATTGGTGAGGATCCATGACATCCGATTTGGTTAGATAATCTTGGTGAGGCTACATTACATTAGGGTTGTATTACGTTTGTGAAGCTCCGTTACAGTCTATTAAGTTAGCTTACCTTGGTGAAGCTCCAATGCATACGGATAGGTTAGATAAACTTTGAGAGGCTCCATCACATCCAACTACGTTAGATGACCTTGGTGAGATTTTATTACAGTCGGACAGGTTATATTGTTTTAGTGAGGTTATTACAATCGCTTAGGTTAAATTACCTTGGAGAAACTCCATGACATCCGGTAAGCTAAGATTACCTTCCAGAAGCTTTTCAACATCCGATTTGGTTAGTTTACTAATGAGGTTTCCTAATATCCGGTTAGGGTTACATTACCTTGGCGAAGCTGCGATACATTTGGTTTGGTTAGATAATCTTCGTGAGGTTGTATGACATTTGGATAGGTTATATAACTTTCGGGAAGATCTGTTATATTACCCTGATGAAGTTCCATTACA
Source organism: Bathynomus jamesi (assembly GCA_023014485.1). Taxonomy (NCBI): domain Eukaryota; kingdom Metazoa; phylum Arthropoda; class Malacostraca; order Isopoda; family Cirolanidae; genus Bathynomus; species Bathynomus jamesi. The sequence goes on from JAJOZX010007567.1 coordinate 188,167, forward strand.
ACTACTTAGGTTAAATTAACTTGAAAAAACTCCATGACATCTGACTATATTAGATGACCTTCGTGAGGCTCCATTATATTCTGTTAAGTTACATTACCTTGGGCAGGCTCCATTACGGCCTATTAAGTTAGGGTATCTCATGATGTTCCATTACATCCGGTTAGATTAGATTACCTTGGTGAGCCCCTATTACACCTGGGTAGGTTAGACTACCTTGAAGGAACTCGATTACATCCGATTTGGTTAGATTATCTTCGTGAGGGTCCATTATATCTGATTAATTTAAATAACCTTAGAAAAGCTCCATAATATCGGGTTAAGTTATATGACCTTAATGAAGCTCTTTTGCATCAGCTTAGGTTAGATTACATTTTTAAGTTTCCATGACATTCGATTAAGTTGGATTACTTTGGAGAAGTTCACGACACGACATTCGGTTAGTGAGGTTCCGTTACATCATGTTAGCTTAGATTACCTTGGCGAGTCTTCATTGCAGCTGGATAAATTAGATTACCTTGGAGAAACCCTTACATCCTTTTAGCTTAAATTACCTTTAAAATGACCCATTACATCTGGCTAGATTACCTTGGTAAGGCTCTGTTTCATCACATTTGGTTAGACAATCTTGATGAGGTCCTATTACATCTAATTAAGTTAATTTACCTTAGAGAAGTTTCTTTACATTCGGTTAGGTCAGATTACCTTGGTGAGGTTCCATGACATTCGGTTCAGTTAGATTAATCTAGTGGAGTTTCATTACATCTGGTTAGGTTAGATTATCTTGGTGAGGCTTCATCACGTCCGACTAGGTTAGATTACCTTTCTGAGGCTCTCTCACATTTGGTTAAGTCAGATTACTGTGTTGAGGTTCCATTGCACTTGGTTAGCGTAAATTACCTTTAAAATGATCCATGGTATCCGATTAGGTTAGATAACGTTGGTGAGGCTCCATTACAGCTGGATAGGTTAAATTATCTTGGAGAAGCCCTTACATCCAATTAGATTAAATTACCTTGAAGAGGCTCTATTACATCTGGTTGGGTTAAATTACCTTGGAGATGCTCCATGATATCCAGTTTCATTAGATAACTTTGGTGAGGTTCTATGACATCCAATTTTGTAAGATTACCTTGATGAGGCTCCAATCCATTCGGCTTTGTTAGATAACTTTGACGAGGCCGTATTACATCTCATTAAGTTAAATTACCTTAGAAAAATCCCATTACATCCGGTTAGGTTAGATTAACTTGGAGAAGCTCCATGTCATCCTCATATGTTAGATTACCTTGAAGTAGTTCAATCCGATTAAGTACTGCATAAAATCAGATTAAGAAATGAGCAAGGAGATTCAGTGATCGGTACTTGGTCGAGTTGTGGAATGGAATAGAAAGACGGTTCATTTTGGAATTACACTTCTGTCGGTCACTTGAATCGAAGGTGTCAAAAAATTTGAAGAAATGAGAAATGACATCACTTTCTCTCTTAAAGTCATAATATGGCACCCTCTGGCCCCCAGTTTTGGGGAAACTGCAGCTGAACAGGTGAAAATTTATATTTCCTATATGTTCTCTACTTGTGAAATGAACAGTCGCTATTTTCATACCAGAAATAGAATTCAAATTATATATATATATATATACAGGGCGTCCCAAAAAAATATATACACACTTTAACAGCTGATAGCTCAATTGATGTTTCTTTCTTTCCAAGTTAAACCCATTAGAATTAATAATGGCAGTCAGACTAAGCTTTGAACAAAGGAAATTCATTCTAAAATGCTACTGGAAGTGTGAAAACGCAGTTGAAGTGCAAAGACAGTTTAGGAGGGAGTTTCAAACAGATCCACCAACGCGACTTACCATCACTCGAATTAGAGATAAGTTTGAAGCCGATGGAACTGTTCAGAATGTCCACAAGAAGCGTTCCGGAAGACCACGGACATCGACAAGCCCCACAAAGCAAGAAAGAGTACTGGAAACGTATCACCAAAGTCCAAGAAAATCTGTGCGGCAAGCGAGTCGTGAGGTAGGAATTTCAGAATTGTCTGTCCAACGCATTTTGAAGCGCTGTCAGTGGAAAAGTTACATTCCAAGATTAGTCCATGCTATTAATGAAGATGATCCGGACCGAAGAGTGGAGTATTGCGAGTGGTACTTGGCACGATGTGGATGTGGATTGGACGAAGGGGTTTCGTAGAATACCCTCCGCGTTCACCAGACCTCACACCACTAGACTTTTTTTATGGGGATACTTAAAAGACAAAGTCTACGCTATAAAACCTGCAACAGTCGCTGAATTGAGAGCAGCCATTGAACGAGAATGCACACAAATACCAAACGAAATGTTTCGTGATGTTTGCGATTCCATTGCTTCGCGTTATCAGCAGTGCCTGGACCAGAACGGACGTCAGTTTGAAAACAGGCGTTGACAAAACAATTAAATAATGTCTGTAGATTCTATTACATTTTGAAAATGAAATGTATTTTAATAAACACTGCCTTTATAAGTATTTAAAGTGTGTATACATTTTTTTGGGACGCCCTGTATATATATATATATTAGCTCAATCAATCGCTGCACTGACAAAAAATAGTATAAATAAAATAATATGATTTAATATTGTAAATATCCTTCACAAACTACAGCTATCATTGATGATTTATTTCGATCAAAGTTGCATCTGCAAGTGCAAGTGTATTTGCACCATTGCTGTGTTACAACGTAAAATTTCAAAAGCGGGAGAAAATGACGGATGTTTTTATTACACTGCACTATTAAAACAACAAAATTGTAACAAAGATTCGAAAAATTACGTAATTAAGATAATATAATTCGTTATCGAATCAAGGTGTATCGATATCTCGTCAAGCCACATTTATACAGAACTTCATATTCTTGTTTCTTGTGAAACCACAGCCATCAAATTTTGGAGCTTCACATCCAAACCTAGAGAGACCAAATTTGTTTAAACTGCTCTTAAAATTTAAGTGGCTCATGAGCTTAAAGTAAATGTTAAGTCAAAGATTATTTATCCGAAACTACTCCTACTTTTGCGTTTTTTGCCTATATAGAATATAAATAATCAGATATCGGATCGGAATCGGATCAGTAAATAAATTGAGCGTGTTGGGTTATGTAGGCTTGTATTCAGTTTTTTAATAAACTCTTCAATCATGTGAATATACCGTTGTACAAAGCTTAGTTCTCACTCCATATGGTTGGTGGTAAGTACCTAATATTCATTTGGCGATATAAAGCCGCATTTCCACGGTGCCTTTTTACGTGCGTCAAACGCATGCCTCATGACGCATGGTGTGATGCATACCCCAAACCTTGCCTTTTTTCAAAAAATCTGAGGTAGGAGCTGACAAAAGGCTTCCTGACACAAGTGGGAAGGTCTTGCTTCAAGCCGTGCCTCTATAGCCAGCGCCTCTAGCAGCCGACTAGCGAGCAGGGCCGCCGAGAGGGTGGGGAAGCTGGGTTAAATCCTCGGGGCCCGGAAAGAGGGGGGATAAAATCTAAAAATATTAATAAAGCAATTGATTAAATAACAGAGAGGAAATATTATGGTTAATATTCGTTTTAATGCTTTGTTCGTTTTCGATAGAAGGAGACATTCTATGACAATTTAACATATAAATTCGTATTCAGGACACCTTGAAACCTCAGGGAAACTGATAAAAATCAAGGAAATGTAATAATTATTTTTTATGGAAAAAAAAAAATTTAGACGTAAAAAGCAGCCATTATAGGCCATTGACCGAGTATTTAGCTCTTAACGCTGTTAAAATTTTAACGAACCTCGCCCTCTCCAGTTTTATGGGGAGACATCTCGTGGCAAAATTAGGAAACATAGGTCAAATCAGCCAATTAAATCTGGTTTTTGTTTCACGTGACCTTATCCGACCAATCAGAGACGTACATTATTATTATTGCACAAGATTGACTAGGGACGAGCGCGGCAGAAAAAAAAAAGTGTTCCTTCTCTGTTTCCCGTCGAAAAGGCACGTGGGTTGAAAAATCCCACCTCAAACTGTGGCAAAACTTATTGTACGTTGGGTTATTCTTGACAAAGCTAGATGCACAGCTCTATTTAGCGTTGGCTTCCGAAAGTGCAGTTAATTGCAGGAGTTTTTGCTTCGACGTCTGTGATCATTGGCTAGGGTGGCCTAGGCCAACGAGTTCAAATTTGTGGGCCTGGCGAAATCGTCTATTTATTCCTGTTGGTCGCCGCTCATTTGTATAAACACCCCAACGCTGCTATTGAAGGTTAGAAATTGCGAAAAAACGCGGGTTAGGTTAGGTTAAGTTAGGTTAGGTTAGGTTAGGTTAGGTCTGAACCAAAACACATTTTTCTGGTGTCTTTTGGTGTGATTTGCTCAAATCTGAATTTCGTTTCTTTGGGAAATGAGCCGTTTTTGAGAAATTTTCAATTTTAAAATTTCTCAAAAACGGCTCATTTCCCAAAGAAACGAAGTTCAGATTTGAACAAATCACACCAAAAAACACCAGAAAAATGTGTTTTGGTTCAGAAAGGAGAAAAAGCACTAAAACGAATAATTACCAATATTATTAATGAACATACATTTCATAGAGATTATCATAGTCAAACTGAAACAGACAAAATATTATCTGCGGTCCGCCAATGCCCAAGACCGACTGACAGATCTGTGAACCATTGTAATTGAAAGCCAGTTAGCCCGTACTTTAAATTTCATCAGAATCATTTACCACTTTGCTAGAGAGAAGGCAAAAAAAATACACTTCTAATTATGAAAATCTTGCAGTAAACAATTGCCTTGCCCGCATGGACTGGTACTGCATTTGTAAATTGTGTGGGGATTGTTAGAAAATCTGGAAGAGGAAGAGCCATTGTTGTCCCAAGGCGATATGATGACTAAGCTGATTGATGCAGCATTGCTTGTATATATTAAGTTAAGGTGTGTATATATATCCATCTCATAATTGTAAGGTCAGTGAAAAATTCACTTAATTTAGAGCTAGCATTTTTGGGCTCTTGTGGCATCATTGTTTGGGCACTCTTGTGGCATCATTTTTTTGGGGCGTTGCGCGTCCTTCGTACTCGTTTGTTGAATGCGCCACTTACAGGGCGTGGTCTTATAGAGAGCTCTCTTGCAATTCAGTTTGCTTGTTTAGATACAAGATTGTTGCATCGTGCAATGGTGCAGGTCGTGTTGTTGTTGCAAGGTTTAGAAAGAAGACCATAAATAGTACCCCTTTTGTTTTTCATCTTAATTTTATGCAACTGAGGCCTAAGGTAGGCCCACATCGAGTCAGCAACCCTGAGGTAAGACCTAATAGGACCTCCAAGTCCGTAAGTTTTTAGTCTAGCTTAACTTGGGCTGTAGGTTAAACTGGCCCTTCAGAGCTTGGCCGTTCACAGCTCAGCTGTGATTCTGAACCCAAAATAAAAAAAAAATAACATGGTCCTTCGAAACCGGATTCTAGCCCAAGACTGAGTCAGTGACTATTTTCCGGCAAAGTTCCGATTGTGCAAATTGTAGCCCAAGTTAGGCCTAGACGGGTTGAGCATAATTGAGTTAAGGTCCCAGGGTAGAAAGTTTGGTCGCCCGATTACGAAACTTGGCCACTTGTCTGTCGTTGTTTTGGGCCTACATTTTTACCGGTTTAGTTAATTTTGGTTTATTATTCGTAGGCGAAGGTTGCAGACTTCAGTGCGCCAGTTACTTGGGTGGAAAATTTGGTATTCCATACTGGTGGTTGGTCAGTACCCCAACCAAGCAATTCAGTTTATTTGAAAAAAGCAAAATTTGAGTTTGATCAGTTTGGTTAAGTATTTTTGCCAATTCAGCTTATTTGGCATTGAGCCCAATTGTTGTTTGCATTGAAGATGAGTGCAGCTGAATTGAACAAGTTTAAAAAAAGGAGAAGCGCCTACAAAGGTCTAATTACAAAGGTCATTGCCACTATAGATTCTGCCATAGAGCAAGAGGATTTACGCTTAGTGACTGCGCAGCTTTCCATATTAGAAACTAAAAAGGTTGCTCTAAGTGAAGTAAATGTTAAAATTGAGGCTCTTATAGAAGAGGATGAAATAGAAAATAACATAATTTACTTTGAAGAGATTATTGATGATATAATTAAAGTATGCCACAGAGCAAAAGAGTTTAGCAGCTCAGTACAGTTAGAGACCAGGTCTAATAATGAGACACAACCCTCAACAAATGGTGTTTGTGAAGTTAAGGTTAACAGATCTGCAGTTCAATTACCGAGGCTTGTACTCAGGGCCGCTTCCTGGCATAAGCAGACTAAGCGGCCGCTTAGGGCCCCGCTGGTACTAGGGGGCCCCTAAACAGGCTCCCAGGTCATAGCTCAGTGGGCAAGAATAGGAATATAGCTGAACTTATTATTAATATTATTATTATTATTATTACTAGTACAGTTCCCGTCGCTTCGCTGACGGTTAGACAGGCTAAACTACAGAAAAGAACGCAGCCGTGAAAATTTTGAGCTTCACATTGTGTCAACATTTCTGAATCTGGTATCTCCCAAAACCTCCTCACCCCCATTCATGCAACTTTGGGGGCTAACCCCCTCCCCCATTACCCCCACCCCTCCCCATTACCCCACCCATCCCCCCATTACCCCACCCCCACCCTTCCCTCATTACTGCCAGGGATAAATTTCACAAACAGACAAACAGACAGTCTAAACTACAGAAAAGAACACAGTCATGAAAATCTTGAGCTTCACATTGCCGCCCGTAATACAATTTCTGAATTTTTTTCTCAATTTTTTCTCACAATTTCTGAAAGTGTGACGGACGGACGGACGGACGGCCCCACGGACGGACAGACGGACGGACAGACGGACAGCTCTCTTATTATAGTATAGATTATTACTAGTACAGTTCCCGTCGCTTCGCTGACGGTTAGACAGGCTAAACTACAGAAAAGAACGCAGCCGTGAAAATTTTGAGCTTCACATTGTGTCAACATTTCTGAATCTGGTATCTCCCAAAACCTCCTCACCCCCATTCATGCAACTTGGGGGCTAACCCCCTCCCACATTACCCCCACCCCTCCCCATTACCCCACCCATCACCCCCACCCCCACCCTTCCCCCATTACCCCCACCCCTCCCCATTACCTCACCCATCCCCCATCACCCCCACCCCCACCCTTCCCCCATTACTGCCCAGGATAAATTTCACAAACAGACAAACAGACAGGCTAAACTACAGAAAAGAACACAGTCATGAAAATCTTGAGCTTCACATTGCCACCCGTAATACAATTTCTGAATTTTTTTCTCACAATTTTTTCTCACAATTTCTGAAAGTGTGACGGACGGACGGACGGACGACGGACGGACGGACAGCTCTCTTATTATAGTATAGAGTATTGTCCTATTAATTAAAGTTTTTGTATGAGACAAATGTGATAAAACGGAGACAAACGAAACGTTTTCGTCGTTATGTGTAAATAACTATTGTGAGATCTTATTTCTATATTATTTAACTTTATTCTTACTATATGCTTATACTTTCCTAAATGCTTAATTTTTCTAGTATTGTAAAACATTATTATTATTATTATTATTATTATCATCATCATTAGTATCATGATTATTATTATTTAGCAGATTAGTTGTGGTTAACTAGATGTGACTTCGTGCATCTTGGAAAATGAAACGACATTATCCATCAGGAGCTGAAAAACGGAAAAAGAAGAAAATTGAGGAGGAGAAACTTTCCAATAGCACAGGTGAGATATGCCACTTGTATATTCTTATGATTACAGCTCAGGTCAATAAATGAGAGATTCAAAACATTAGATGATGTGAGGGACATATTTGGGGTTCTCCTAAACTTCACCACAATGAACAAGGAAGACTTGTCCTGCAAGTGTGAAAAGCTCTCTAAGATACTGAGCTCTGGAGCTGACTCTGACATTGATGGAAGAGAACTGGCCCTCGAAATTAAGAACTTACCGACTTTACCTTCACACGACATGACTGCATTGGAGCTTCTCTCCTTCATTCATCAGAAGCAACTGGAGGAACTATACCCTAATCTCTGGGTTGCACTAAGAATTGCCTGCACTCTACCTGTGACAGTAGCGTCAGCCGAGAGGAGCTTCTCTAAGATGAAGCTAATCAAGAACTACCTCAGATCATCAATGGGGCAGGGTCGCCTCAGTGGCCTTGGCATCATAAGCATCAACCAGGAGCATCAACCAGGACGCTGAGGTGATGTAGTAAGGCGTGAGTTGGTGGATGGAGGGGTGGGGTCTGAAATGGGTATACTGCTTAGGGCCCCCTAATGGCTAGAAACGGCCCTGCTTATACTCAAAACATTTTCTGGGAGTATTCAGGAATGGCAAGGATGGGCAGACAGTTTTCAATCAGCAGTTCATTCTAGTCAAGTGTCAAGCGCGGTGGAGAAGTTTAATTATTTGCAGTCCCTCTTGGAAGGGGAGGCAGCAAAGACAATAGCAGGATTAGCATTAACAGAAGCTAATTATAATGTGGCTTGGGATATATTAAAGAAAAGGTTTGGTAAGCCAGAGATCTTAATTAAAAGCAACCTCAGCGAACTTTTAGCTATACCTCCTGTTAATAATCAATCCCAATAGTGTCAAGGAGTTACGGCAGTTATATGATGGATTTGAAGTTAGAACTAGGTCCCTGGACAACTTGGGTGTAGGAATGAAAGGTATGGTATAACGTTGGTCACTATACTGAAGTAGGGCGGGTCATACTATGCATTTTTTTTAAATCAATGGAGAGGGGTGTTCAAATGACATATTTTGGTGTATAGAACACAATTCTGAAGAAAATATTTAATTCTGATAACCCTAACCTACATCATTTTGCAGTTGATTATTATTAAATTGTTGATTATTTTACTATTGTAGTTACCCCAGAATATGTCTTCTCACGTTTTCTATCATGGCTGCTCACGTTATCTCTCATAGAGCATTGTTCTAACTAATTCATATAAACACATATAATGTAATTCATATAATAATAATAATATTTAAATACTCAAATAAAAAGGTGTGCCATTCCACTTAATTGTAATTATCATACAGTTTGGTATATGAAATATTTTGACGGTTTTCTGGCGCGGATAAGGCCATTTTCTGAGCCACCCTTCTCAGAGGCTAGAATGTAACGTTTCAGAACATTCTAAAACGTTTTGTGAAATATTTGAAGTGACTCATGATTTATGAAGTTATTTTACCACCTCGGCTTGCAGTGATGGGATAGATTTAGTGATTATCTACTGATATTTTTTTTGTTACTGTTCACATGTGAGTATTATTCTGTTATATTTTAGAAAAAGCTATTTCTACGCATATTATAGTGATACATTGAGCAAAATTTAATTAACAACTTTGATTTGAGCTAAAATTAGGTGGTTCATTTTTAGTACAACTGAGCAGTATGAGGCCTATTTCAATGTTCTAAAGAATATTTTTAGGATGTGTTTCTTTAGTTTTTTTAGAGTACATGAACAAATTATTTGCATTACAGACAACAGATAAATTAGCATTTTATAACATTTTGAAACCAAAAAAGCATAATGTGTTTAGCATTTGCAGATAAATTTGTTCTTGCCCATTTCAGCTCTTTTTTTAACCAAGAATTTTGCGCTGAAAAGAGTTAATACCTGTCTGTAGTGGATACTTAACTGTTGTATTATTGTTTTTATTTCAGTGTGAACTCATTAAGAAAATGGCTCAAGTCAGAACAAGGACGAAATCAAGTTCTCATCTGAGTAATCTTGTTGGCACTGGCCGGGAGCTGTTGGTGTCTGAACTGCCAACTGTGAGGGATATCCTGAGGTATGGCATCTACTTGAGGAAGCAAAGTGAAGATGACAGGAGGAACTACCCAGTGGACAAGCTGGTGAGTGACATCTACCCTGGTCTGATTTGTCAGTGGAGCAAAGCTAATGCTCTTTTCAAGCCACCTGTTATCAATGAAAAAGTGACCATCATGTCCAAGCTCAAGGAGGTCTGGAATCAGGCAGTGAAGTTTTCTCTTGGGAAGGGCAAACTTGATGCCAAAGAGAGGTTCATTGTCAAGTTAGACAAGTTCTTTGATATTTTGACTTGCAAGTGTCAGATTACCAGTTGTGATGGGGGAGGCTGTGAGGGCTATGTTATCCAAGCCCACATTGACTGTTCCTGCAGCAGAGAGAAAAAGATTCCTGTGAAAGATCTTGCCTACATCAAGGGACAGAAAGAGAAGGTTGGAAGTAAGGGACCCCACCAAATAGGGGGTCCTGATCTACCAGAGCACAAGAGACAGGTGAGGACATTGAAAAGGAAGTGGATGGAAAGGAAGGCAGAGAAAAGGAGAAGGAGCAAGGAGGAAAGTGCTGCAGTAGCAGAGAAGGCAGCCAGGAAGGATGTTAAGAGATTTTTGGCAGATGGTGATGAGGATCTGGAATTGGAGAGAAGTGGTGATGAAGATGAGTTTGTTCTTGAAGTTGAGCTCTTCCCTCAGTGAAGTCATCCTCCAAACACTACTCTGCTCTGAGGATTGAAGGGGTGGAGAGAATCCTGGCCATCAGAGGAGAGGGGGACCCGGACACTCAGCTGGGGGACTCCTCTGTTAGGAGCAGAAGGACACCTGACATCAATTGTGATGCTTCCAGCATCGGTGACTTGATCAGCTGGTCAGAAGGTGTGTCAGAGCCACCTCTCACCTGCTCTCTAAGCACCTCAGAGGTGAAAAACTTCATCAACATCCCCATGGAGGTGCGCAACTGGCCTTGTCACACACAAAGCATTGAGAGGGTTGTTAAAATGGTGACTGAGGCTTCTGCTAAGTACTTCTCACAGGAAAAGAGGGATGGAGGGATCAGGGCTCAGGAGACCAGCAGGAAGCTAATGTCCAAGTCTGAGTCAAAGCAGGATTTGTGCAACCTGGCAAAGTTCAAGATGTCAGGAGAATGATCTTTGTAATTATATCCAGTGATATACATGCAGTTCACCTATTAATAAATATATGTAAAGTTGATTTGGCCTTGTCAATATAAATGATTTACCTTATATCTTTTAATATATTATAAAGGGGTTCAAAAGGGTAAAATTGGCAATTTAGAAATACAAAATGATGTAGGTTAGAGTTATCCTATCCAAAAAAGAAGCTCATATTTGAATTCCCCATGTAAAAACACATAATTTAGACACCCCTGATGGTAGGATTTCCTTCAGATTCATGTTGTCACCTGAGTACGACCCGCCCTAATACTGAAGTCTAAATTGCCTAGCTCAATTTTGCTTGAATTAAGTAGGGGACACTCTACAGAACATGTGTACATCCCCCTTCAGCAGATGTTAAATCTTTTAGGCACAGAATTAGCAAGACGAGAGGGAATTGAGTTTGCACAGTGGGATGTTAAACAAGGGGACAAAGGCAGGCACAGCACCAAAGTTTCTCCAAAAAGGAATAGCCAAGGTACAGTGTCAGTTCTACATGCATCCTCTGAGAATAAGTTAAAGGAAATCAAGGAATGCATATTTTGCGAAGGCAACCACAAGTCATATAAATGTGAGGTGACTGAAGCTTTACCTGGTTGGTTGCTGCAAAGAGCAGAGTAGCACCTTTGAAAAGGCTTTCTATTCCAATGTTGGAATTGATGGGTGCAGTTATTGCTAGTCGGCTTGCAGTTACAGTGCAAAAATCTTTGGCCCTCTATGAAATTCCAAGCTATTATTGGACAGACTTCACTATTGTTTGGCACTGGTTAAGAAGCCAGGCAAGGAAATGGAAACCATTTGTTGCCAATAGGGTGGAGGAAATTCAAGCACACACAGATCCCAAGCAATGGAAGCATTGTCCAGGCACCCAAAACCCAGCTGATTTACTAACACGAGGAATTTCAGTGAAAGATCTTGCACAGTCAAGTTTGTGGTGGAATGGGCCAGAGTGGCTAAAACTTGGAAATGAAAACTGGCCTTCTAATCAGCCTATTGTAGGAGAATGCCAGGCTCAAGAAGAATGGGTGAGTGAAATGAGAAAATGCACTGTGAACAGTTGTCAAGTTATGCAGCAGGACCCCATATTGAGGCTTGAGGACATTAGCAGTCTGAAAAGGTTGTTAAGAGTGACAGCATGGGTATATAGATTTACAAACAACATTGAGGGAGAAACAAGAAGGGAATGAATTCTGAACAATAAGGAGATTCAGCAAGCCAGGCAATACTGGGTGGTATATGTGCAGAAGGAAAAATTTGGTGAAGAGAAGAAATTGCTCACCAGCCGTCCATTACAGGTTCTACCAACACATTCTGCTCTCAAGGGTTTGGATGTGTTTTTGGATCAGGATTTATTGAGAGTAGGAGGTAGACTACAGTTTTCTGGGCTTCCAGAGGAGAAAAGACATCCAATTTTGCTACCTTCTGGGGGGCACTTTGTGGAACTTTTGATCCTGGATACTCATCATAAGTTGTTACATGCTGGAGTTAGAGAAGTGATAATAGAGATCAGACAACAGCTTTGGATTCCCAAAATTAGACAAGTAGTAAAAAAGGTCTTGCATAAACGTGTGGTTTGCAAGCGTTGGAGTGCAAAGCCTTATTATGAAAAGGTGGCTCCACTTCCAAGAAAACGGTGTGTCTATACTGCCCATTTCATGTAGCGGGAGTAGACTTCGCAGGTCCAGTCTATGTGTATGAGCAAGGGGAGTCTAACAAAGGTTATATATGTCTTTTCACATGTGCTACCACCAAAGCAATCCATTTGGAGTTGGTAAGCAACTTAAGTAGTGATGTATTTCTTTTGGCCTTTAAAAGGTTTATGAACAGGGGTTTCCCAAATAAAATCATATCGGATAATGCAAAAACCTTCAAAAGGGCTGCAAGGGAATTCCAAGAAGTTTGGTCCTTGCTAAAAGAGGAGGGATTCCAATCCTATTTTTCACACCATGGGGTACAGTGGGAGCTTATTGTTGAGAGAACACCATGGGGTACAGTGGGAGCTTATTGTTGAGAGGACACCATGGTGGGGAGGATTTTGGGAAAGGCTAGTGAGAAGTGTAAAGTGTCCATTAAAGAAACTTTTAGCTAATGCTCATTTGAGCAAAGAAGAATTCTGCACTGGTTTGTGTGAAGTAGAAGCAATGGTGAACAGTAGGCCGATCACCTTTGTTTATAACAGTATGCAGGATGCAGAGCCATTGACACCAAATCATTTTCGTTGTGGTAAACGATTAACATCAAGCCCCAGTTTGCCAGAAGACTTACAGCCTATCCATAGCACTCAAGAAGAGTTAACCAGAAGGTTCAAGTACCTTGAAGAGCTACAAGATCAGTTATGGAAGAGGTGGCAGATAGAATACTTGTCAGAACTCAATTATTATCCACAGGCAATGTAAAGGGCTCCAATGCAAATTGTATCAAGTGGGAGAAGTGGTAATGATTGGGGATGAAAGACCAAGGCAATGCTGGAAGCTTGGCATAATTGAAGAGTTGTTTGTTGGCAAAGACAATTTAGTTAGGTCTGCACTGGTAAAGATTTCAGGAGGAAAATTAGAGAGACCTATACAAAAACACTATGCTTTAGAAATCAGCAAAAACACGGATAGTCAAGATGAAACATTTGAGTTACAGCCTCATGGAGAAAGCTTGGCTAAATTTGCAGAAGGTAATGACAACAATGCCTCTTCGGTGGGGGGTGTTAGAAAATCTAGAAGAGGAAGAGCCATTGTTGTCCCAAGGCGATATGATGACTAAGCTGATTGATGCAGCATTGCTTGTATATATTAAATTAAGGTGTATATATATATCCACCTCATAATTGTATGGTTAGTGAAAAATTCACTTAATTTAGAGCTAGCATTTTTGGGCTCTTGTGGCATCATTGTTTGGGCACTCTTGTGGCATCATTTTTTTGGGGCGCTGCGCGTCCTTCCTACGCGTTTGTTGAATGCGGCACTTACAGGGCGTGGTCTTATAGAGAGCTCTCTTGCAATTCAGTTTGGTTTAGATACAAGATTGTTGCATCGTGCAATGGTGCAGGTTGTGTTGTTGTTGCAAGGTTTAGAAAGAAGACCATATTTAGTACCCCTTTTGTTTTTTATCTTAATTTTATGCAACTGAGGCCTAAGGTAGGCCCACATCGAGTCAGCAACCCTGAGGTAGGACCTAATAGGACCTCCACGTCCGTAAGTTTTTAGTCTGGCTTAACTTGGGCTGTAGGTTAAACTGGCCCTTCAGAGCTTGGCCGTTCACAGCTCAGCTGGGATTCTGAACCCAAAATAAAAAAAATAACAGGGATAGAATTAATATAATCGATTCGAAAAATAAAATGGTTATTTTCCTCCGAGTTGTTTATTCATACTGTATGTTTTGAATAGTGACTTGGACATATAATCAGTTTGCTTGTTACGTACACCAAAAGCATTCATAATAAAATACCGAGTAAACAGGGGGGCCCATATACCAATCCTTCACCAGGGCCCGGGGCAGCTCTCAACGGCCCTGCTAGCGAGTGAGGATTGTCTGTGGGTGACAGGAAGTTGAGTTTCTTTCGGTGCTGCTCCTGTATGAAACATTCGGTCTGTGTGATTGGTGAATGTGTTATTTTATGCACATGAAATCTTTTACCTTTTCACTGCAGTGTGTGTTTGTGGAAAACAAACCTGACAACCATATGAAGAATGCAGTGGAGATTCTGGTAAAATTGTGAAAAAATGCGGATCCCTCCAATCTCACTTCACGCAACAAATCATTGCCATGAGACGTATCGTAGAATGATCTTTTCCAGAATCTCCTATCCAGAATCTCCTACACATTTTTCGCTTTTCAGTCAGTTTAATAACCATATAGGCAGCACAAACACCAGCCGATACAACCTCGCCGACATGTTCAGACTGAACTCGCGGCACGATGAGGCATGCCTTCTCTTCACTGTTGAAACACACACTCATCTTGCCTTTACAGCATGCCTCTGATGCCTCTAGTGGCATGCAGTATTGCATACGTTAACGCATGCAATACCGCAAGGAAAGAGGCACTGTGTAAACGCGGTTCAACGCTCTAAATAATGGAGAAATCGATAGTTTCGTATCTTCTTATTTATATAATCTTTGATTAACGTCTCACTAACTTAGTTTTCTGCGCAAAGCCTTCTTTTATGAAACTATTTACATTAGGGGTTCCAAACTTTTTTAAGTCGACGTACCATGCTTTTCTAAGACCAACATTAAGGAAGGAAAGAAGGTGCAAGTACCATCTAATCAAAACTGTAAGGAGGGGACTGTGGTGTTCAGTCTTGAATTTTTTGACTTATATAAAAAAAAATATATTTTTATGATATTCATCAACATTTGTACCAAATCAAAATCTTTATTTTAATCTCACATGTTATCGTTAAATAATTTGAAATCTACCTGAACAGCAAATTGGATAGGAGGCAAACCGAAGTCAGAAAAGTTGCGGGTTGTTCATTTACAACTAATATTACTTTTGAAAACGTTATCATGAAAGTAATTATTCATACAAACAAACAAACAGTGGTGGGCACCGTTAACCAAAAAGTTAACTTCGTTAACCGCTAATCCGTTAACCAAAAAGTTAACTTCGTTAACCGTTAATCCGTTAAACATGTAACGGAAGTTACCGATAAACCGTTAACGTTAACTTTTATTATAAAAAAAATGAAAAAAATATATATAAAATTTAATTTTCCCTCTTCTTCTCGTTCTCCATTTTGTCCATGAGATGCATGTTGCCCTTCATGAAAATTAGCATATCAAAGTTTTCATCAGACAGGGATGATCTCTTGGCCCTCAGGATGTCCTTGCCCATAGAGAACAAACGCTCCACTGCAGCACTGGAGGGGATGGCTGTGTTGAACTTGATGAACAAGTCCACCAACACTTGCTCACCCAAGAAGGCAGCATCTGTCAGCAAGTCCTTGGAGTTGGTCTCCAGCCAGGTCTTGACCAAGTTCTGGGCCTTGCCCTTGAGTGACCTGTGGCTTCTGCTGCTCTCTTTTGTCTGGATGACAGCACTGAAGAAGTCATCCTCCTCCTCCTCCTCGTTGTTGACATGAAAATTGAAATCTTACCTGATCAGTTTTATGGTTCTTGAAATGTATCAAGGAGACTACTAATAAGGTACTCACAGACATATTATAAATATGCATGACTTACTTGACAACGATTATTTTTAAATATTCACTAGCACAAACATGTTGCGCAAGAGACAGACTGCAAATGAAACGAATGTAGTTATTTGTTGTAATTGTTACATATATATTATTGAAAGTGCCTTAAAATGCTCGTGATATTTCTTGAAAGAAGTTGAAACATTCAACTCAAATGGCAAATCTTTCCGCCTGATTTTACAGTCGACCATGTTTTGCTCAAACCAATGCCATAAATAACTATTAACAGTGGCGGATTAATTGCGCACCTGCTCAGCACTGAAAATAATAGAAACTTTTAAACGTTTATTTATGAATTTTTGGGGTTAACGGACTTGAGTTAACGGAAGTTAAATGTAACGGAAGTTAATTAGTCCGATAATGATTTTCAAAGTTAACTTAAAAGTTAAATCGTTAACGAAAAAGTTAACTTCGTTAATTAACGATTAACGGATTAACGGTTTGTGCCCAGCTTTGCAAACAAACACTATCTCAGTCTCAACAGGTACAAACATTATACAAGAGGTCCATAGAAGATTAAGAGATAGTTGTCTGGAGCACTGACTAAGTAGGCCAGTGAATCACTGTGCATGATAAACATACAATTGCCTACGCCAATGCTTCCAGATTTGAGATTTATAAAATATATCAGAGACCAGTGCACTAACCATGGCTTCTATTATCTTATTGACTAACTCACAAGCCTAGTGACAAATCTAAATACAAAATTGCGAATGACACTGGCACAGTTAGGCACCTTATTGACTACAAACAGCATACTGACATTAGAAGGAGCACCATTTATAAATCTTGGCGTTCTTAATAAACTCCTAAAAAATATTATATGCAACATATAATTTTCTCAAATTATACATCCTGTAGTTCTACCACAAATGAGCTGTATACATTGGAGTACAAAAAGTTTTGAACAAAATCAGCTTAACATCTAATGTACACATATGAAATTTTCTAACCAAAGTATTTCCCTGAGCATTGTCTACATTGCCTTAGAATATCACAGTCATCCGAAAGACTATCAGTTAGTATGTGGCCAAGATACTTAGTCTGGGTCACTTCTGACAGCACCATACCATTCAATTGAAATTCAAAAAATTTTATGTACTTTTAGGCCTTGGTCCACATAATCATAACTTTTAAGCAGGATTATATTTTATGTCGTTATCCATCCCATACCTTTTACACACCTTCAAAAGTGTGCCGGGCCCTCTCACATATGGAGAAATAAGAACTAGATCATCTGCATACATCAGGTGATTAACAATCATTGTACCAATATAGCAGCCTAATTTCCAGGTGTTCAGCACAACAGATTGATTAATTATCCATATAAACAATGAATAAGTAGGGGGATAATATCCTTCCCTGCTTGACACCATTGGTCACAGAGATTGGCTCTGAATTAACCCCACCCCATCTTACAATCATTGTCCGGTGATTATACTAGAATATTAATATACGGACCAAGTAACCAGTTACATTACGATTTACAAGTTTTATGAATAATTTGTCATGATTAACACGATCAAATGCCTTCGAGGCAGGGATCTAGGAAACACGAGGCAGGGATCTAGGAAACACAAGGCAGGCATCTAGGAAACACAAAACTACACTAGCATCTTGAGTTTGGTATTTACAGACCATTTCCTTCAAGGCATACACACACAAATCAGTATTGCATTTCTTTTTTAAACCAAATTGGTTATCACTAGTATACAGTTGACATTCAAGTCTATTAATGAGTATATATTCAAACACCTTAGACATAATACTGGCCAAGGCTATTGACCTATACTTATTTTTACTGTTGATTTTACCCTTTTTATCTTTAAGTACTGGCACCAAAACAACGGAGAACATTGTATCTGACAAAACACAATGTATGAGTAAACCTGTAAAGCACAAAGCTAACAGAAGCACTAATCTGTCACTACTAAATTTCAGATGCTCAGCAAAAATACCATCAATACCACATTATTTGTTACAATCTAAACATTTTATGGCCTGTTTCGTCTCAAATACACTAACTCTTCTATCTGGACTATAGGTAGCATCACAATTAACATTACTGTTCTTATGTAGAGTTGAATAATTCACTGTAGTGTTCCTTCCATAATTTGACTATATTCTGTCCCAGTTAAATTTTCAATATTAGCAGGGAGACACATTGTACTATTATTCATTGTTTTTAATTCTTCTCAAAAGTTTCTTGGATTCTTACTAGCAAGCTTTCTAGCCAGAGCATCCCTGCTTAACTCATCCTCATGATTTTTTATATACCTTAATGCAAACTTGAACCTGGCATTAGCCCTCTGTTTTGGTTGTAATAAGGGGTTCCAAAAAGTCTTACCTCCCCCATTTTCAGCTTACATGTTTACTTATATCGAAATAGTTTTTAGTGATTATAAAAATATATAAAATTCTTTATTTATTGCAGGTATTAAAATTACTGTAGCTGATAAAGTGATAATATAATGGCTTCTCAATTAATTGGTGATTCGGAGAGGCAACGTGTGATAGATCGCATACGAGCAATAACATTTCGGGAAGCTCGTGATGCTGGAGCCACCTTTATAACACGTTCATGGGTTGCCAAAAAGTTGCGAAGAAGTGAGGACTTCGTCAAAAGAAATTGGAATAAAACTTTGGATGAATGTGAAATGGATACAACCAAATCTGGGCGCCCAAATTTGCCACTCTCTCAGGAAACAAAGGACATCATTGAAAGCGGTACGCGTAATCGGAAAAACAGCTGTGCTAAACTTTCTAGAGAGATCGAAGTGCTGAGAGGAAAGATCGTTAGTGGTGAGATCATTCGACTGTACCGTCATAGGCAAGGTTTAAAGCCTTGGCATGAACCTCCAAAGCCAAGAAAAACTCAACTTAACATCGATGACAGAATGTGGTTTGCCCATTATCTTGAAGATTGGGATGTGGATGATTTCATGCATTTAGCCGTCTCTGATGAATTTTTTGTTTACGTAACACGTCGGCCTAACTACCAAAATGATCGAGTGTGGGCCACAACACCAGATGAAATCGATGACAATGAACATTATCGCGAATTATTAAAAAATCCAGACTGTGTTGGTGTGTTTGTTTTGTTCACTGCAAAGAAGCTCATGGTGGGTGCTGAAGCCAAATGGTCAGAGTTGGGATGGAAAGTATTTTCGTGATATTATTCTCTCCCAGCATGTCATTCCTTTTCTAAGAAACCCAAACAATGTTATGGATGTCGATCAGGTCACACTTCTGCACGATAAGGCCCCTGCTTTAAGGCATTAGCCACTCAACAGTTGTTGCGGAACCATGAGATCGATTTCTTTGGAAATGAAGAATAGCCAGGAAATTCTCCTGACCTGAACGTAATGTTCCCTCTAATTTTTTTTAGTCCGTGTGCGCAAGAAATTTTCGTTGTGCATACATTTAGATTCATGGTGAAAAATTGTGCAAACTTTTCTGAGCGCTATTATCTTCAAAATGAAATATATATAAATATTAACTACTTAATAAATATTATTTCCATAAGGTGATAGCTTGATCATTACGGTACTATTAAATGAATATTAAAAAACTGTTTACAATATTATATATTCTTAAAAAAGAAAACATTTTATCCATTCTAAAAATATGAATAAAATAAAAAATAGTAAAATAAAATTCAACAAAACAAAGAAATAAAATTAAAATAACATTAATTGAAAATGACTATTTTAGTTATCATTTCTCAAAACAATTTTTAGCATTTAGAAATTTAAAATAGACTATCAAGATTAATACATGATTTTATCCATTCACAAAATAGGAATAAAATAAAAAATAATTTTATTTTTTATGAATTATGAGATAATTACTATTCGTTTTTATGCAAAAATAAGAAAGAGAAGGTTTATATTCAATGCGTTAATGTATAAAAGAAAAAAAATGCAAATACATAGAGTAAAAAAAATCTGTATTGCGTAATTGCGCGGACGTCGGCGAAGTCGGGCGGAAGGGGTTAATATCATACTTAAAAGAGCGACTATAGTGTATGTTGATGCAAATGGTCAGACCTTGTGTGACGGTATATTTTTTAAATTATTTCATTTACTGTCGTGACTCATGATACGCTTGAGCCTGTGCGCATTTTATTTTACTGTGTGCGCGGGTTTCACAACGCGTGTGCGCGCGCACACGCGCACACCTTACAGGGAACATTGCCTGAACGTCTGTGAACACATTGAATCAGTTATAAAGGACAAGGTTGAATGTCTCTTGTTTCAAAAACCTGCAGCAAATCGATTTTCGAAGGATACAATGACGCAACACATTGAAACTGTTTTAGCAAATTTGCATAACGATCAAGATCTATTCACGTCACTTTTGGCAAGCTACCCAAAGCGAATTCAGGCTGTCTTGGAAGCCAATGGCGGGAACACCAAGTTTTAATTGTTTCTCATTAAATGAAAGATTAAATTCTCTTTTGTAAGGTATGTTTAGTTTTACTGTACCTGTGAAAAAACTATATAGGGCTATGGGTTGATTGCCTGATACCCTCATCCGTTGGAAATTTCCAGCAGATTTCAATGGAGAGTTAAACGACAAAAGCCCTATGTTTTTTCGTTAGAGTGTTATGAATATGTAGGTCTTTAAAAGACCTCTTTATATTTAATTGTTTATGGTAATTTTAGCGTCGGGGTTTTAGATGCCTATATGTGAACGAAAAGAAATTGTCCCACCTTATTTTTGCTGGGCCTTAGTTTGCTTCGATGTAGGGCGTCACGATCTTTTTCGGCGTAGGGCCGCCACGATGGAGTTACGCGATGAGTTAACTTGATGTAATTAATATAGGCAGTCACTATATAAACACTTGAAGGTATAGGCCTATCCTTTTGTTTTTTTAGTTATTAAGTTTATTATAAGGAATTCACTCAGAACTTTAGGGAAGACAAAAGCACATCCTCCCTGTTTAAAGCGTTCGCTGTACATTAAACAGCTCCGAGAGCCGTTCCTATATTCGCGTTGTATTTTCATTGTTTGCTGATCTGGCAAAGTTTTGTTTGGTCTACTTCTCTGTGGTAGACTAAACAATAAATTGGGTTTTCTTGTTGCTATGTGAGGCTCGATGTATACATACAGGTTCTTTGTACGTATGGCAATTATTTTATTCCCAATAGGCTATGTCGCCAATCCCGAGGCAATTTTGTATAGATATTTAATTCAATTAATTAATAATTTATATTTAATTATGAAATAAAGGTACCACATACGATACCATGTTGTGAGTGCGTATAGTTTTTCCATAATACCTCTAATGGTTTAGGCCATGGGCGGGGGGGGGGCTAAGGTTTATTGGAGCCCCGTACAGGGCCTTGCCTTGGCTTCCACTGTTCACACCACATTAAAAAAACATTATGAAGTTCAGCCACATAATCGCTCCAGCCAGGTCTACATGAATAATTTTTTCTCCTAAAGGTATTTCAGTCTAGGCTAGCATTAATGAGGAAACAATTTGTTCATACATGTCTTTAAATTCCAAAAATATGTGTTTGAATTCTACAGTTTACATCCTTAAGGATAGATATATTACTTAGCAAAATAGCAACACATCAGACTTATTACAATACTGTTGTTTGCCCTCATCATCAACTTTGGACTTTGCTTTACGTGTATCATTTACCTGTGATAGCATTGGAATGCAATTAATGTTGAACTCAATTAATAGGGGCATGTGGTCAGAACTAGCATAGGAGTACAAAACTGCCATATTCAGAACGGTCTGATTTGCATCAGGTGTACAAATACAATGATCTAACCATGTGGTGTGCCAACTACCACTAACATAAGTAAAGCTATCACCAGGAAGACTACACATGGATGAAAGGGTCATGTTATTATCTTCACAGAGGCTTTTAAGTGGTTACTAAACAAAGAATTATCATTAAGCACATTAGCATTAAAGTCAATAATAGCTACACATGTCGTATCCAACTCATCAATAATACTACTGACTAGGGCATGGTTCCGATTAATCAGTTAATCATTGTTTCGAATGTAATCATTAATTAATCAAAAAATATTTTTATAAAATGATGGGAAATGATTAATTTTCCTCATAATTTCAGCATCATTTTACCTTAAATTTTGTAATGTATCATTTGAATTTAGCACCTTTTTGCATGTATAAAATGTATAATCCGCCCATACCTGATTTATACCTGTACCTGTAAACTCATAGATAGGTATTATAGTAAGATAATATCCCTGTTAAGAGAAGCAGGAAGCCCCTGATTAAATTTTACAACTATCATACTAAGATTATTCCTCTTACGAGGGAAAATACTTTCATATCATTTTCTGAAGTAAAGAGGTTAATTAAAGAGTTAAAGACTGGTTCTGCGTCAGGGGTAGATGACTTATCGAATGAGCACTTAAAATATGCAAATGACGTAGTATGTCTGCATATATCATTGCTTCTATCAGCCATGCTCGCTCATAGCTATATCCATGCAGAGTTCATGAGGGTATATATCTTGCCCCTGGTCAAAAATAAGTACGGAGACATTCTGTCCAGCATAGGCTGACCATATTTCCTTGAGACAAAAACGGGACATTGGGATGGCAAAAAAGGGATGGGGTTATGTAATATTCTGTATTCATGAAAAAGTAAGTACATAAACCGGGACAAAATTGACATTTTTATTAAAACGACGGGACGGCCAGGAAATATAAAACAAACGGTACTGTCCCGTTCAAAACGGTACGTATGGTCAGCCTAGTCCAGCAATAATTACAGGCCTATTGCTGTCGCTTCCTGCTTCTCGAAACTACTAGAAAAACTCTTGTTACGCCGATTAAATGATTTCCAATGGGCATCTCCTAATCAGTTTGGCTTTAAAAGGTCCCACTCAACTGACCTGTGTATCTATGTACTTAAAGAAACAATATCTAATTACATTGTCAGTAATTCAACTATCTATAGCTGTTTCCTAGATATAAGTAAGGCATATGATAGGGTGAACCACAATATTTTATTTGCAAAACTAGAAGACAGGAAGGTTCCCATGTACATATTAAATTTATTGAAATTTTGGTATTCCCACCAATCTTTCACCGTTAGGTGGGGCAATGTACTATCCGAGTGTTTTGGCTCTTCTTGCGGGGTGAGAAAAGCTCCTTGCTCTCCCCCATGCTGTTTAATGTGTATATCGACGGATTAATTGCTTCACTTAATGAGGCAACAGTGGGATGTTGTATAGATAACACAAGGATAAATAACTTAGTTTATGCCGATGATATAGTGTTAATAAGTCCTTCTGTTAAAGGTCTGGATCGGCTACTAAAAGTCTGCGAAGTGTATTCGCAGAAACATGATATTCTTCTTAATGTTACAAAAACTAAGGTTATGCAATTTCATCCTAAAAGCTGTAATCAGCCAGCTGATATAGGGTTTAAAATGAATGGTGACGTAATTGAGGAAGTACAGGAGTAAGTATTTGGGTCAAATTATTACCAGCTCCTTGAGTGATGACTCGGATATAAGAAAACAATCTCGAAGCCTGTGTGCTAAAGCGAATATGACCATAAGGAACTTTCGATTCTGTACAAGTGAAGCTAAAGACACACACTTTCGTACTTTCTGCAGTAATATATACGTACAGCAACTGTGGGTGAATTATAAAAAAGATTCTGGCAGAACTCTAAATTTGCTGTACAACAGGTCTTTTAGACTCTTACATAAATTACCCCCAAGATGCTCAGCTTCGCAAATGTTTGCTACCCGCAATGTCCCGAGCTTCCCGGAGGTAACAAGACGTGCTCAACACAGTCTAATGCAAAGAATTAAAAAATCAACCAACCTGATCATCCAAGCTATCCATGTATGGAAAACTGATGAGTGGGTAGTTGGGAGGTAACGAAAATGGTTCACTGAGTAGGTAGGTAGTTAATCTAACAATTATTAAATTCCTTTTATGTCAATAACTGGGTGGATGAAACCAATTGGTTGCTCACCAGAGTTATTCTCCACACTAGTATTTATATACTGTGTGACAAGAGCGTGCTCGGTAATAGATATACATTACCGATCAACCAACCGAGAAAAAAAACCAACACGACGCTGGTGGAAAAAGCCCCGCGAAAAGGAGAACAGAGGAGAACGAAAACGAGGAACGGGGCGAGAGGACGGAACTGGAGAAGGGACGAGAACAGACACCGAAGAAAGATCCCCACCAGCAAGTACGCTCTTAACAATTAAACAAGACGGGATAAGGGACTCTCTAATAACTAGCAGTAAGTGACTAATTGTGTTTTTAACCCAGTTTTACGTAGACTCATTAAATTAAGCTGGGTCAGACAACTTAGGCCTAAGACCCAGCATCAACTCATAGCTTAACAAAGGTAAAGGTAGATTGCCCTAACCTAGCTTGGTGAGGAATTCTACTGTGGACCTCAATTTATCTGCCCGCTCTGGACCATTTCCGGAATCTCTAGGCTTGACTTGATCTACTCTATAGTTAGACTGGAGATATAAGGGGTGGGTTAATTGTGGACCAATTCATACAGAGCATTTTTCACACATGAGTCCTGCCATTTATCCTCTAAGCCAGTGCTCTTCAACCTGGGCGGTACCGCCCACTAGTGGCTCAAGGATCTCATTAATCTAAAGGTAATTGCAATTAATTTTATTGTTTTATGCAGGGTATATAACTTTTAGTTTGAGTTTTTGCATTTTTAATTTTGGTGGGCGATACGGAGATTCAAAAGTTACAAAAGTGGGCGGTAAGCATAAAAAGGTTGAAGAGCACTGCTCTAAGCTATGGACATCTTGGTACGAAAACGTCTGTCTGCAGCTCCACTTAACTTCGACATTACAGTATTATTTCTAATCAATTGTATATGTGAAAAAACTATATAGGGCTATGGGTTGATTGCCCGATACCCTCATCCGTTGGAAATTTCCAGCAGACTTCAGTGGAGACTTAACGACAAAATCCCTATGTTTTTTCGTTAGAGAGTTATGTATATGTGGGTCTTCAAAGGACCTCTGTTTATTTGCGCTGGCTAATGGTAAAGAAAGGAATTGCCTTACCTTATTATTTCGTTCGACCTCGCTTCTGTTTCGATATAGGGCCGTGGTACGATGGAGCTACACAATGAGTTGACTCGATGTAACTAATATAGGCAGTCACTATTTAAACACTTCAAGGAACAGGCCTATCCTTCTTATAGTTATTAAGTTTTATATCAAGAGGATTTCACTCGGAACTTACAGGAAGACAAAGCACATCTTCCTTGCTTAAAGCATCGCTGTCATATAAGCAGCTCCGAGCGAACCGATATAATATAATCTTCGTATTTTTATTTACTGATTTCGCAAAGTTCGTTGACTCGTCTCTCGATGTAACTTTCATGAGTCGGAAGTGGAAAAATTTTGAACATGAAATAATAAATTTTATTTTCTTGTTGTTATGCAGGACCCGATGGCTACATGTGGTTTCTATGTACGTATGGCAATTATTTCATTCCCAATAGGCTATGTCGCCAATCCCGAGGCAATTTTGTAGATATTTAATTCAATTAATTAATAATTTATATTTAAATAAGAAGTAAATGTACCACATACGATACCATGTTGTAAGCGTGTATAGTTTTTCCATAGTATATATTTCTATCCTTAGTATATGAACTGTCATTGTATTAATAATATTTGTCATATGGACTATAGTCTGTCAATAAACCTTTTCATTTTCATTATTGAACTAAAGCAAACAATGTTTGAGCAAAATGTTTTCTTCAGGATTATCTCACGCAACAGAAACAATAAAGCTCTTTCTTACTCTTGTCAGAAATATTTAATTTTTAATCATTTATTAGAAAATCTTACCATTCATCACTTTTTCCTAAAAATGATTAACCATGCCCTACGACTGACCTGCCCCAAGTTAATGAGGTAATCTTCATTATCAACTGCCTGAAAAGGCATATAGATACACAGAATCACAAATTTTTTATTGTCTACACAAATTTCCATCCCAGTTTGCTAGTTCTAACCAAGTTTTAATTCAGTAATATATTTCCCATACCCCAACCTCCATAGAATAGCTACCCAACCAGGTGGGTGACCTGCAAGATCATCTTATTTATCTCTGGTGGCCTCCCCTATTCCACGAAGTTACTGGATACGCTATTCAGCTTTTAAGTCGTTCCCATAGCCATGTTTCCTACAGACAGAGAATATCAGCATCCTCTAACAGCTTATCAATTATGATCCGCCTGTGTTTGCTGTTATTGCCTAAGCTTAGGCCTCTACAGTTATAAGAGATTACCTTGAATGTTGCAATTCGGAAGATGCAGTAGTTCTGCCAGCTATCTAGCTACATGTTGAATTCCACTTATACCAGCACAGCAGTTACAGCATTAGACCCAGCTGAGTTTTCCTCCACAGTACGACGCATATCTCCA
The DNA here is from genome assembly GCA_023014485.1 of Bathynomus jamesi. NCBI lineage: Eukaryota > Metazoa > Arthropoda > Malacostraca > Isopoda > Cirolanidae > Bathynomus > Bathynomus jamesi. Next base: position 214,777 of record JAJOZX010007567.1, read on the forward strand.
TAATTACCCTCTCCAGCACTTGCGAGAGGAGCTGCAGGTGGTTTTCTTCCCTTCTCATAGAACCGCCATACATATACCCGTTCCGGCCATACTGCTGGATACATAAATACCCCTGGATCATCACAGACTGCTGTAACTTGAAAGGAACTGTACGTAGTCCACCTGGAGTCAATTTTCCTACATGTCAACCTGAAGGTTCACTATCTTCCACAAATCCCTACAGCTTCTCGGCCGTAAGATCAGGTCGACATCTCGAGACGAAAAATGTTTGCGGTCTTCGTTGGTACAGCCATCATACGACCTGTTTTGGCAGCCCCTATGATACTTCGCCATTCCCTGCCAGCCTTTGCCACATGGTAACTTCCTCTAGCCGATGCACGAGTGGGACCAGATCCCCTTGAGGGACCACCACCATTAGCTACCGCAGTGGTTGCAGTTATTAAGTAACAAGTTGCGTATTTATAACCCTTTTGTCCTTTTGTGTATCACCTAAAGTGTTCCGCGTATCATCTGTGGGATCTTTTTGGTTTAATGGCAGCGGGGAAAAAACCCAGCTTTTTTTATTTTGTTAATGTTTATTAGTTATTACACTTCAGAATAATACATTTGAGTTTAGAGAAATGAAAAATAGTATCAAGAATAGAGTTGAGTGAAAAAAATAAAAAAGACATTACTAGCAGAAGCCCGTGGTAAAAAAAAAACACGCTTAAACCATCAACATGGGCAATTTTATCCGTTTTTAATATTTCCCGGAATGAGCACATGCACAAACGTACATTATCCAATTTCAGCTTTATATATACAGGGTGTCCGAGAATTATCTGTACAATTTTTGGCTGTTATTAAAAGTCAACCATGAAGTGTAGAAATTCCAGTGTTGTCCCATTTTACAGAGAATCTCTAAGTTTTTTCTGATACCAAGTTTTGACAAGTTTTTTAGAAATTCCAGTGTGTCCGAACATTATCTGTACAATTTCATCTTTTAATAAAATTCTTGATAACACACGTAAAATTCTTAAACAAGATTATTTAGAATCTGTATTTTCAAAAGTTTCTTTTATTAAAGTAACGTTGTTACAAACATTCGATATGTGCACCATTAATGATTCGCAAAACATCCAATCGATACTCCAAATGTTGCCATGTACGCTGCAGCATATCCACATCAATTCGCTCAATAGCAGCTGTGATTCTTGCTTTTAAATCATCAATGTCTGTCACCCGCGTACATTTCTAAAAAACTTGTCAAAACGTAGTATCAGAAAAAGCTTAATGAGATTCTCTGTAAAATGGGACAACACTGGAATTTCTACACTTCATGGTTGACTTTTAATAACAGCCAAAAATTGTACAGATAATTCTCGGACACCCTGTACACTATTATAGCCTATATAGATAATTTTGAAGTGGCTCCAGAACAGTCGCGTCGGTTTTGGAGCCTCGTGTCAGGTCATGGCAATGAGACCATCAAACTCTAAACTCTACCAACTGGTTAGGTTAATTGAATGGCAGGTTAAGTCAATTGTACGCCCTTGACGATTGGTTAGGTTAAGTCGTGATATTTCCGTTTACTGTCAAAACTAACGAAAATATCACTACTTAACCTAACCAATCGTCAAGGGCGTACAGTTGACCTAACCGGGCATTCAATAATTTTTACCACAGACTTCTACTGGTAATGTCTTATTTTTTGTTATTTTTTCCACTTTTAACTAATTTTCTTGAAACTATTTTTCATTTCTCTAAACTAAAATGTATTATTCCGAAATGTAATAAACATTAATTGAATACAGTTGTTCTTTGTTTTTTTCCGCCGGCCGTTAAACTGAAAAAAAAATCACATCTGGTACGCGTGCCACAGGTTGGGAATCGTTGATTTACATGTTATAATATAATGCGGACGTGAACCAATAAGATCTCTCAATATTATGTATCCATAACGGTCTGTTGAAAGAAATAATGACAACAAAATCCTGGCCCGTTTTATTAATTTATTACTTATTTAATATTTTATCTTCTATTTTTATTGGTTACTTATGCTTATGTTTTGTTATTTATTCCGTTATCATCTTTCCGCCCGCCTTCACGGTAACAACAGTACCCCAACTACTGAAAACCATGACAGTAGCAATTTAGACACTCCTTTTTAATGGACAATGAGTTGCCGGGTCCCAAAAGCGCAAAACACACACACTATCTCCCTTCGTTTTCACCTATTCTTCGTTGTGAATACACACGTTTATCGAGAGTCCAGTGTCAGTGAGTTTGATAACTTGTTTCTCAGGGCACTTAACTCACCAGTAAAATGATATATTTACAAAAGTGTTTGGTGCCCTCATATCAAACATATTTAATTTACTTTAGCATTAGCATTTAATTATAGGTAAATTCATTTCATTTTTTAAACGAAGTAATAGTTAAGTTAACCAACATGGTGTCAAAGCTTTCTTTACCGTGTTTTGAGAAATATTTCGCAGAAGTATAATCCCTTCGAGGCGGGTAAGCCAGACAGCTTTAAAGCCGTTAAAGTACAAAGCTATTTTGCTTTTTCCTTGAAGATTGTATTCGAGGTGTTAATCCCTTTCGAGGCACATAGGCCAGACAGCGTGAAAAACGGTCACCTTCTCAAAAATAAATACGTTCTTTACTTTTGCATTTCTTTTTACTTTCCTGAAGGTAATTTCAGCGACATTACAGCTTTGAGTGTGTGTATGTTTTGTAGATTTAGAGAAGACCATGAAAAGGAAGTTAAAGAGTTAAAGGAAATTCTAAAAAACCTTGAAGCTTGAATAATGACAGTGAAAATCCAAACCAGTGGACAAGGCCGGAGTGAAAACCCAACATCGGATATAAACTCTAAGGTTAAACGTTTAGAACAAATCATGGCCCGTTGGGAAACCACAATGAGTATTCCGAAAAGTAGCACAGAGAAACAAAAATTCAAGGTGGTCAAAAATAAGAGACCTTCCGAAATCAAAATACAAGAATACAAGGATTATACCGGAAACAGCATTATGTTGGTCAGCCATAAAAGTAAACAACTTAATCTTAATATGTGAGGTTCTAAATAAAAATTCATAATTTAAAAAGTTTTCCATTATGTACATATGCATTTATTTCAGTAAATGCAATTTCTTTCCGTAGTGTAAACACCAGTTGCAACTTGTATAGTGATGCGAAAAAGAGAAGTGTAATGCAATAAATGTCTCGTGTGAAAGTGGCTTTAGTGTACCCGACAAATTAGGGGTTTATCTTTTGCTTTAAAAGAGATAAAACTAGAATTTCTGGCAGAATACCAGCTTGTTCTCAAACCAACTGCAACAGTACTAGGTAGCGTTCGGGTTGGTAAATGTTTCTACGGAGAAGGGGTTCCGTTCCAACTTTCCTTGTTCACCTCTACTCAGTGCAGTTATTGCAAGGTTCCAGTGCAGGTACAAGGCATATTTAAATTTACGACCAGCGATTAAAGATTCTATATTGGCAACAATCAGCTACCCATTCTTCAAGCTTAGGTAGTTTTTACTTCTACCCTATCGGGTAGAATCGAGATCAAACCATGAGGAATAATTTCCAGATGCTCTTAATGAAATGCTGCCGAAACTTCGTTTTGAGTGGAGGCAAACAGCAAAATCGATAATGGTTTTTTCAGATTTTCTGAAAGGTCTTGAAAGGAGCAAATTACAAACGCGTCAGCTTCGCCATCCAATAAAATATAAATATATTCTTCACTTAATGGATGATTCATAAAAAAGGTTAAAAATGGTAAAAAATGTCCTTTTTAAAGAGTGTTTGGCAAATATAATAATACTATTTTGTTATCCAGTTTACCAGGAGAGTGATGAAGTCGCACTTCTCTCGTACAGAAGGTTGCGGCAACCCTCTGCTCATTTCCGGTTTTGTTGTTATTATTGAGTGCTAATGGACTTAATTCATTTATTAATTAAATAGGCTTTATTCTCATTATTCAGTAAACAAATATAAATAGTATCTACTATATGTATGCCTCCTTGAAAAAAAATATTCACCTCTTCAAAAAGAAATTTCTCTACTTATACCTATAACCTCTCTCATTTTAAAATAAAACTATGAAAATAATAGTAATACACAAACTTTTGCTTGGTGGATCCGGTATCCGCACCAACGGTGAAAGTCAGATATTTATGTTCCGACATAGTTTTTATTATATAATGAGAACGATCCACCAAACAAAACTATTTTACTAATATTTTCATAGTTTTATTTCATAGTATTACCACATGTCACGCATTCAATGAAACAAGAATTTTCATTGAGATTATAAATGGTCAATCGTCAAAACACGCCTGATGATTAATTTTTAAAAATCATGAACAATAACTCTTCTTTCATATATATTTCCGGCAGAGGTGGGGAGTCGGCCAAAAACAACCGACTCCCGACTCCCGAGTCGGTATTTTTAAAAACCGACTCCCGAGTCGGTATTTTTAAAAACCGACTCCGACTCCGACTCCCGACTCTTTCCTTATCATGCTGATCTACAACCTTATAAATATTGGGATGTTTGTTTCGTAGATGGCGTTTCAAGTTTGAGGCTCTAGTTGGAGCATTAGCATGTTTCCCAGTGTAAGCACTAATTTTTGCATTACACTCTTTACCATCCTTTTCTACTTGACAAATAAAAATACTTTCATCCTCATTTAGCTTAAAATATTGAAAGACTGCTAATTTTCTACTAGGCCCACGACTCATTACTAATAGGGGCTAATTAAATTAATAATTAATATATTGCTAATTTTTATATGGTACCTAGTATCCTAAAATAGAAATATGAAATTCATTTGCTAAGATTTACCAGAACAATAAATCAAATGTGGAAATGTGAATCTAGAATTAGTTCAGGAAGATATTTATTTAGGGCAGAGTAGTATTCTGGTAAATTGTTGGCATATAGAAATTGAATCAGAGTCGGGAGTCGGTCGTTTTTACCGACTCCCGACTCCCGACTCCCCACCTCTGTATATTCGCCATGCAGGCGAAAGAGATTATAAAGACAACAGATTGTAGCAACGAAGGACATTAACACAAATAGCACAAATAGGAAAAGACAAGAGGGCAATCAAGAAAACGGAGTGAAACTGTCCCTCAATAAGGAGCAAAAACCAAAGGCAACGAGTAAATATGGGGAAGGAATTATATGCAGATATTATATAAAAGATTAATTGCAGATTTAAAAGAGGACAATGTGCATTGAACATCCCCCAATATGCAATTTCTTCTATAATAATGGTCATTGTAAATTTGGAGAAATATGAAAATTCTACGACCCGAACATCTGCAGGACTTACACAAAATATGGAACTTGCAAATATGGAAAAAAATGCTACAATCAACATCTCCCGACGAACCCAAAGGACAAAGTTTAAATGACAATAGAAACACAATAAGCGAACAAAAAAAGTTTTCAACATCGTAGACACGATACGGCTGCTAAATGTCATCCAACGCATGCAGTTGACACAGCTGGAAACCCCCGAGCCAAACCGCTTCCGGGAAAGAAGCTACCAGAACAGGTAGGCGGAAACCTATCTCCCTCGGAAGACCATAGGGCAACAAAACAAGCGACACCGAAGGAAAACAAACTATGAAATGCACAAGGAGCAACAAAAACCAAACATAAATATTGTCCTGGCTAATATTCAAGGAATAAGACCAGACCAGACCAGACCAGACCAAACCAAACCAATCACTCACTCAACAAAGTTTCGTACCTGAAAGGATTTATGGACGAAACAAAAGCGGACATCGTATGCCTTACAAAAACTCATCTTAAGGATTGCCAAGGAAATTGTGAAAACTGCAAACATTGTATTGATAAGAGAGAGATAAATATAGAGGGCTTCAAATTACTAAGAGCGGGTAGAACAACGAGACGTAGAGGTGATTGTGCTATATATGTACATATGTACATCAAGGTCATATGACAGAGACGATAATAAGTAATCAAACAGCTTTGTGGAACTCCTAGCAGTGAAAATAGAAAAACTAAACGTGATACTAATAGTCATCTATAGACCTCCAAACACCGCAACCGAAAAATTCTCGGAGGCCATTGATGATGATAAAGCTAATAAAAGGTCACCCCCCCCCCCATATAGTAATCTGCGAAGACTAACTCCCTATTTCTAAAATACAAAAAGGTGTATGTATATATATACAGGGTGGGCCGTAAGTTTCCATACATAGGAAAAATAAACATTTTTTTATGGACAACCATTTTTATTTATATAATATGCTCTACATGGTTGCCATTGTTTTGAAAACACATTTCAATACGTGTTCCCCACTGTTGATGAACACGCATTAGCACAGTTGACGTTATGCTTGTAATGGCGTTGGTGATACGTTCCTTTAGATGATTTATGTCTCGTATCTTTTCCTGATACACCATGGCCTTCAAGTGCCCCCAAAGATAGAAATCAAGGGGGTGAGATCTGGGGATCTGGGAGGCCACTCCACAGGACCACGCCGACCAATCCAAGCATCCGGAAACTGCTGATCCAAATACCGACGCACGTGAAGACCATAATGAGGTGGAGCTCCATCTTGCTGGAAGTAAAACTGGGAAGTTACCTTCCTCGTTTAGCAGGGATGGGAAAATCTCTTCTTGCAACATGTTAAGATACCTTTCGGCATTAAGATTTCCACTGACAAAAATTGGTCCAATAATTCTGTCACCCCATATCCCGGCCCACACCATCACTTTACCGGCACCTTGCATCTTCGTCGGACTCAGCCAGTTAGGGTTAGCATTACTCCAATAACGTATGTTTTGCCGATTAACCTCTCCATTGACGTAAAAATTTGCTTCATCAGTAAACAAGATCTTACAAACGCATATTCTTAGGGTATCTGAAACATAAAAACAAACGTTTAATTTTTCCTATGTATGGAAACTTACGGCCCCCCTGTATATATATAATATATATATATATATATATATATATATATATACACACACAGGGTGAGTCAAAAGTAGCGCCCGATTCTGTTTTTTCGGCTGTCAGATTATTTCTGGGAAGTCATGTTGTTAATAATTGTCTTGCAGATTATTAATTTTCTTAGTTTATTTATTTTTGTTTTTGTTTTGCAGGTTATTGCTGAGAGTTTGGAAAGTTACTGAATTTGCACCAAATTGAACCATGAATTACCTTTCAATGAATCAACGCATTGCGGCCGTGAAACATTACTACAAATGTAATGAAAAACCAACGATGGCGGCACGCCGTTTGGCACAGGAATTCGATATTAACCCACCCCAGGGAAGAAAACATACGATTGATTGTCGAGAAATATGAAGCAACAGGGTCGGTAGCCACTGCAAAGAAGTCCGGTCGTCCGAAACGGCAACGAATGTAGCTAAGGCTGAAGAAGCCATCAGGAGACTGGAACAAAGTCCGCAAAAGTCAACTCGCCGTTTATCTGCAGAGTTGGAAGTGAGCCAATCAAGTGTTATCCGTATCCTTCACCAGAAAAAATGGAAACCTTACATTCCACGCTTACTGCATGCCCTTCATGATGGAGATGACGACCGCCGTCTTCAATTTTGCGAAGAGTTCTTAGCTAAAACTGACGAAGAGAACACAATGCTAGACAACATCTGGTGGTCAGATGAGCATGTTTTAAGCTTAACGGCAGAATTGTGTCTACTGGGCTGCGGAGAACCCAAGGTGACAGTTGAGGAGGAGTAAATTTACCTGGCGTGACAGTTTGGGCAGCCATATCTCCATAGGGATAATTGGACCTTTTTCTTTGAGGGATCTGTCACTGCAGAAATTTACCTGGATATGCTGCAAACGTTCTTTGGCCCAGGGTACAAGATCAGGACTGTTATTTCCAGCAAGATGGAGCTCCACCTCATTATAGGACGTCAGTTCGTCAGTGGCTTGATGAAAACTTTCCGGAAAGTGGATCGGCCGCCGCGGTCCGATCGAGTGGCCGGCCCGCTCCCCACACCTACACCTCCAAGATTTTCTTTGGGGGCTCATGAAAGACCTTGTTTATCGTGAAAGCCTCGTACCATCAGGAATGAAGGCTCAAATCACTGCAAAGTTTGAGGAAATTGATATCGAACTCTGCAGGCGTGTGTGCCACTCTGTGCCTGCTCGGCTGCAATTGTGCATCGATCACGAGGGAGGGCACTTTGAAAATTGCAAGTAAAACAGCTTGGTACAGTTCCGTAATAATTTTCCCCCGAATAAATGGTTAGATAAACATGTCATTCATTTATTCTACCTTCTTGTACACTGTAATACAAATGGCAAACAAACAATCATGACAGAAATCGGGCGCTACTTTGACTCACCCTGTATATAATATATATATATATATATATCTAT